>JAPQNM010000015.1:4098555-4103555 GCA_029783475.1 Metacarcinus magister
ACACACACACACACACACACACACACACACACACACACACACACATACGTACACGAGGTAAGGTTACAGTTCTCCATACGTACACAGGGCTATGAGGAGCGTGAGTACCCTGCGAGGCGATGGGCGTGCACGACGATCTCAGGACCTAGCCGCCACGAGCTTGTCACGCCCATGTTCCGGAGGCTGTTCTGCTACATCTCAGGCAGGAACGAACCAAGTGAGGCGAGAGAGAGAGAGAGAGAGAGAGAGAGAGAGAGAGAGAGAGAGAGAGAGAGAGAGAGAGAGAGAGAGAGAGAGAGAGAAAGGGGGCGGGTCTGTTATTGGTACTTTTGCAACAATCATAATATAAGCATCAGTTACAGTAGTAGTAGTAGTAGTAGTAGTAATAATAGTAGTAGTAGTGATGGTAGTAGTTGTAGTAGTGGTAGTAGTAATAGTAGTAGTAGTAGTAGTGATGGTAGTAGTAGTAGTAGTAGTAATGGTACATCTATATAAATACATAATAATAACAATACCATGAGACCAGTTGTTTTCTAACGAGGGTATTTGATGAATTACTATTACTTAACTACAGTGTGGGAGATCAAGGATAGAATAGAACAAGGCTCCTCGCCACCCACCTCTCCCTCCGGCAAAGAGTGTCGGCAGGATACACCAAGGCCACATGATTAATTGGTCACCACGGCTAAACCAGTGTTATCTTATCTTGTGTGCGTGGCGTCACAGGAAGTGGCGGCACATCATCACACCAAGTCAAGTCAAAGATCATATGTGTATTTGTCATTTGACCTTGGGAAACACATGTGTAAGTGTGTGTGTGTTTGTGTGTTTGTGTGTATTCATATATATACTTGGACTCATTTTATTTGACAGTTGAATAATGAAGTTTGCATCACATTATTTTATCGCCAAACTAACACCACCACAGTGAATATGGCTAGTGTGTGTGTGTGTGTGGTGTGTGTGTGGTGTGTGTGTGTGTGTGTGTGTGTGTGTGTGTACTTGCTGAGGGAAGGGTAGGCTAAGGGATTAACTATAACGTGGTGGCTTACTACCGGCTGACAAATCATGTGAGGTGACTATGATTCGTGTGAGATGACTTGAGGTTCTGCCATGCCATATCAAGGGAGGTAATGAGGGGGTGTGGTGCCTTATCCTACACGCTGCTTGGTGTTTGGTGATGTCCCTGGTGTGTGCCGTGTTGGTGACAGGAAGTAAGCATCCTGTATATAGGCTGATACACATGAGAGAGTAGAAATACAGCATCAGAATTTACCATACATGAACACAATTACGCCTGCCAGTAGTAGTAGTAGGTGCAGTAATAGTACAAGTAGAAGTAGTAGTATATAACAGTGGTAGTAGTAGTATTGCAATTACATCAATAATAATAATAATAATACTAACACTAACCTCTGTCCTCCCCACCCTCTCTCTCCCCCAGACGTGAGGATAGACATGACCACGCCAGTCACAACCTTAGTGGTCCCAGCCAGACAAAAATACCACGAGCAATACAACATGTTAAAGTCTTGTCAGGAGGACCAGGATCACGAAAACAACTCTAATACTATTCAAAACGGTACCACTTCCACCTCCACTTCCTCCACCTCCTCTTCCTCTTCGAACTCCTCCTTGCCTACCTACACCATGGGCTTCCTTATCCCAGCGTCCCATCAAGAGGCGCCACCTGCTTCGTCGGATAAGAATATTTTCATTGAGAAGCGTCCCAAAATGAGGGTGTTGTCCAGGTAATGTGTGTGTTTGTGTGTGTGTGTGTGTGTGTGTGTGTGTGTGTGTGTGTGTGTGTGTGTGACGTGTGTGTGTGTGTGTGACGTGTGTGTGTGTGGGTGTGAGAGAGAGTAAATTGACTTATTATTATATGTTTTTTTTCTCATCATTTCACGAGTGTTGATAAAAGTGATATTAATTGGTCTTCTCTTCTCCTTTCTTCCTTTCTCACAACCATTATCACCACTCCTCCCTTTTTTCTTGCCTCCCCTCCCTCCCTGCCTTCCTCTACCTCCTCTCCTCTCCTTCCCTCCTGCAGGCGTTTCAGCGGGTACATGAACGATGAAGTAGTAACACGTGAGGTCACCGCCCTTGCAGGAAGCCATCAGGAAGAACGAAGAGGAGGACGGCGTAGACTTCTCCAAATTTTACGTAGCTGGTTACGATCCGCCCTTCAAACTATTAGGGAGACGGAATGAAGTGTGGCTGATGAAGACGGTGGTGGAGAAACAGAATGGAATAGACTGTGAGGATGGGAGGGAAGTGCTATCAAATGGTGTGATGTTGGAGGAGGAGGGAAAGGGAGAGGTAACAGGAGATGATGATGAAATTGTAGTAGTGAGTGAGAATGGAAATGATGGTGATAAAATTATGTTGTCGTGAAGGAGGAAGGGAAAATAAATGGTGGTGTTATGGTGCGAGGTTTAGTGATTTAAGAAAAGTTGTTAATTAAGGTTGGTGGGGAAAAAAATGGAATATTCAGATGATTATTAATAGTGTTTTGAAGTTATGAATTGATGTTGTTGTTCATGGTGGAAAGTTTCGATTCGTTTTTGTTTGATCTTTTTGTGTTATTTATTTATTGAGTAATTGAAGAAGTGTTGTTTGATTGGTAACACTAAAGGATTAATTCAGAAAAAATAGTTATTATATCAGAAAATGTTTTAATCGTAAATTGGAAAAAGCAAAGCAATATATTTTTTTATTAAAGTATTTATTTGTGTTTATATATAGAGAGAGGAAAACAAAGAATCATAATAAAATAATTTAACCTTTTGACAGACAGACAGGAAACATAAGGATGAGAAACAAACACAAACACAAACACACACACGCACATACATACATACATCCGTTTGTCCACCAAAACTAAAAGCACATATCAGTATTTTTATTATTATTATTATTATTATTATCATCATTATAACTGCATTCTAGAAGGACGTATCGCCTACATCAAGCCTTGTCGTGCTCAATATATTAGTTTTGTAAAGATGTAACACCCAGATTAAGTAAGTGTTGCTTTGAGAATATGTCAACTGGAGTGGTTGTTCGCACCGTAGTTAAGGTTGTTATTCCTTGTGGATATATATCATATTAGACATTATGAAAGACAGTGAGAGAGAGAGAGAGAGAGACTGACTGTGTGTGTGTGACTGAGTGAGTGAGATTAAATATTACTAAAAGAATAATTATACTGAATTGAAACACATCTTTGTCATAATTGTTACATTTAAGTCTATTATTTTGCGTCA
Organism: Metacarcinus magister; assembly: GCA_029783475.1. Classification (NCBI taxonomy): domain Eukaryota; kingdom Metazoa; phylum Arthropoda; class Malacostraca; order Decapoda; family Cancridae; genus Metacarcinus; species Metacarcinus magister. The sequence continues at coordinate 4,101,822 of JAPQNM010000015.1, forward strand.
TTCATCATTATTATAGTTTTATTGTGTAGTTTTAACGGGAATTTCATGGTAGAATCTCATGCATATAAGTAAATCAGGAAGCGTTTACTCAGAGGAAGGTATGAGTTTGTGTAATATATGTATAGACAATGTTGCAGAAAATGGATAATGAACTTAGACAATCATTGAAAATTTCATAACCAACGAAGAAAATAACTGAAGACTCGTGATAATCGTAAACTAAGTCATTTTACGTTATAAGATGATAATTTTGCCGATGAAATAATCAGACAAATTATTCTTGGCGTCAGTTAAGTTTGAATAGAACATTGAAAAGAAAATCTCGGACATAATAATAATGTCAAATGTAATAGAAAAATCAAATAAAGGCATAATTCTAACGGTTAGTTCAAGTCTAGTTCAAAAATATATCAAAAACGAATAATTGTTCTTTCCAGATAAAGTCGAGTTAGCCAGATAATCACAGAAACGAATATTTAATCTCTTAATTAAATAAATCAAATAAGCTATAAAAGTTACAAAGTTATTAATTAGAGAAGCGTAATATAGTTATAGTCAAATTAAGTTCTGTAGTCCGCCACGTGCGACATGCCATAAGCTTCCGATAGCATTGTGATATCTAAAGAGAATGTTGTACGCATAGCATTGTATTATGACATTATTTAAAGTGATAGAGTCATGACCTTTTTGGTGGGAAAATTTATATTGTTCATGTGTATTCTTGGATAAGGATTTTGTTGTTAATATAAGTACAGGATAATAATAATATTGATGATATATATATATTTGTATGGTGAGCTATATATGTATTGATATTTGTCACAACACAATCATGTATTTATATATATTTTTCTCTCACGCTTTCTTTTAATTCGAATATAATTTTTTTTTTTTTTTCTGATGTACTAAATAAAAGTTATCTAAAAAAATATTGAAAGTGACGTTAATAGTGAAAACCTCTCACCGATACTGTTAATATTATTAGTGTTTATATTATATTACTGTTTATATATATAGGATACCTGTTTACACATATATACACGTAGTCTGTTTATATTATTAACAGCGAAAGGATGTCAAGTATGTAGAAGTTATTTCAAGTTTTTTTTTCTTCCTCATAGTCTCATAATAACCTGAAACACCATTACTAACAAAATACAGTAAAAATAAATACATATAAATCAACCATATCCTCTGTCACACTAAAGAAATAAATCTGAATACAAGACCTACTAATATTTACAAAAGATTACTCGATGTATACACTAATTACTACATTTATATTATATGGTTAACGATTCATCATAATCTGTGTTGTATGGAGAGCTAAACCAACACGTATAGATAAATTTAACGAGAGAGAGAGAGAGAGGAGTTGGTTTAGTTATCAATACAGGAGGTGGTGGTGGTGGTTTGATAGCAACGAGAAGCTGGTAAGTATAAACAGAATGATTCTACTTCTATTTGAGTGCCTTATCATCTCTTTCCTCTGCCTGTCTGTCTTATAACTTAACATACCGCTAAATAACTTAAAGATGTCTGGCACTAACTTACTCTTATTACATTAATTAACTAACTAACTACCTACCGTAACTTGTATTTGTGGTTAGACATGGTAGTTTAGGTGGTGTGTGGTAGTGGTGGTGGTGGTGGTGTGTGGAAATAGAAGAATGTGAATGAAATAATGGAACAGTGGAGTAAGGAGATAAAGTGTAATAATTAGAGTAATAGAAG
>JAPQNM010000015.1:4116055-4148555 GCA_029783475.1 Metacarcinus magister
CACACACACACTTGACTTGCACTAATTATTATCATGTACGTGTCCTTTTCCTCATAAATTTTTTTTTTTCTCTCCTCTCTCTCTCTCTCTCTCTCTCTCTCCTCTCTCTCTCTCTCTCTCTCTCATCTAAACTATGTTATGTAAATATGTCCTTAGTTTTTTATGTAAACTTAACAATGATGTAGGTATTCAGTACTATACATTTATACAATACACTATAATTTAATATATTTCCCCAATGAGAGAGAGAGAGAGAGAGAGAGAGAGAGAGAGATGAGAGAGAGAGAGAGAGAGAGAGAGAGAGAGAGAGAGAGAGAGAGAGAATATGTAATCACCCAATCAACAACACATTCTACTGAACCACCAATTACCACCCTTACCTCTTCTCAACACCCCCCAACACACCCACTCACACCCTTGTTAACTCTGCACCCACCAATCACCTGCCTTCCCTTCCTCAACACCCCCTTACACACCCACCCACACCGTCGTTAACCCTGCACCCACCAATCACCTCCCTTCCCTTCCTCAACTCCCTCCACCTCCCAGGCCGCGGCAGAATATGTGACGGGGCTCAACACCACTACCATCTATGGCGACGGCTTACTCGAGACCCGCGCTGGCCTCTCCTTCCTTCTACAACCCACACACTTTGACCACCACGGACAGCTGAGGTTCCGCTGTGCTGCCTCCATCCCTGGGCTGTACCATAAGGTCAGCCAGCATAGTATAGGAGGAGGAACGCCATCTAGATCACCGACTCCTACTCCTCCTCCTCCGGCAGCACCGTCCTCTTCTTTGGATGGTGTTAACGCGCCCGTGATGGAGTCTCGAGATAGTGCTGCTGCTGCTGCTGCTGCTCATGATGGTAAGTATATATGATTGTATGTAATGTTAAGTTTATGTTCTAGTAATACCTGTTTATTATGAAGAATAAGAGGTGTGTGTGTGTGTGTGTGTGTGGTGTGTGTGGTCTTGGGGCCGAGAATGTTTAGTGTTGTTGATAGGAATTTTTTTTTATTGATAGTAAAAAGGGTAATGGATGGATATTAGCACTATATGGCAAGACGTATGATAAGTTATGTGTGTGTGTGTGTGTAAACAGTCTTAAGCTTAAATGTAATGCGTCATATAACTCGTGTTTAGAATAGCCGAGAAATTGATGGGAAGGCGTCAGTGATAGGTGATAGATTTTACACTACAGAGGATTGGTCGAGGCTTGAAGAACACTGAACACAAGACAGACAGACACAATGCACAAACCAAGGTGATGGTGTCCCCTAAGCTTGCTGTGGGGGAGGAGAATAGGTCTTACAATGTGGCTACAATAGGTAACGTAAATGAGTGTCAGAATAATTTAAAACCCATCAAAATCTGGACGAAAAATGTGTTGTTTTGGTGCAAGTCAATTATGGTGATTTTGTAAAACTATACCTAAACTAATTAAGACTTACCTGTGTCTGGGTGTATTATAGTAGACTAATTTACCTGTACGAGGGTGTAGATTTAACCTTGACCTGTAGTGTTGTAGGTGGGCGTAGTGTGTGGACGTACAGGTGTTTTTCTGTCTACAGGTAGCAGTGGAATTAGCAGACCTATTCTACCTGTCCTTCTGCTGACTCTGCTGACACTGCTGCTGAACCTTCGTGTTAGCTGACTTACTCACTGCTGACTTCAAAGAGAGAGAGAGAGAGAGAGAGAGAGAGAGAGAGAGAGAGAGAATGTTTTGTGTCCACTATAATTGTGTGTGTGTGTTTCACCTTCATGTACACTTTTTAATGCAGCATTCCATGTGTACCATATGCACCTAGCACTTATACGTACATGTGTAAGTACGCACATACCACCTCATTAGCCTTCACCTCCATTGTATTGTGTAGTAATTGTTTCGTTTCTTTACTTTTTCACATTTATTTTTTTATTCGTTTTCTAATTAACTTTTGTTCATCTTTTTCTTCACTCGTCCAATTATCTTTTTAATTTAGTCTTTTACTTTTTTCTATATTTTTTTTCCAATTTATTTTCTCGTTCCTCTTTCCTGTTTTTATTAACTTTCTTAATTCCTGTTTTCCTTTTTTCTCTTCATTTCCTTTTGATATTCTCTCTCTACCATTCTTCCATATTTTTTTCTCATTTCTTATGCATAGTTTTTTTCTTCACCTTTCATCCTTTCTACACATTTCCTCACCACCTTAATTAGTCACCTTAATTAGCCTCACTTAATGATAGAAAGGCAGACACAGAGAAGAGGAAGGGAAGGGAAGGGAAGGCATCAAGACAGCCTTCCTCCCATCCCTTATCCACTCCTTGTGTCACTCTTAAAATAATAATAAAATAATTAATAATGATAATAGTCACACTAATAATTTGTAGATAATGATAGTCATGTTCAAAGTAAGATTATGAGAGAGAGAGAGAGAGAGAGAGAGAGAGAGAGAGAGAGAGAGAGAGAGAGAGAGAGAGAGAGCAGTGGTCACAATTTTGATTAAGTCTATGTACAAATTATCATTATCTTTATTATCTAAGGTTGTTGTGGCATCTTCTTTGTATCATATAATCATAAAAATAATAATAAAAATAATAAAAAATAACACTTCAGACTTAATAACCTTCACTTTACACTTTCTATCTGTCTTACTTTTTCAAATATCTAAGTGACATTAAGGAGATACTTGAAATTATACCAAGTCGCAGTAATATAAGTAATGGTGTAGTAGTAGTAGTAGTAGTAGTAGTAATAACAGCACTCAGGGGCACAATAATACACTAGAGAGATAGTTATAGAATAGTATGTAGTTTATTTCCCAGACATTCATACACACTGTCTTGCATCAACGCGCGCACACACACACACCACACACACACATATACACGGAACCTTCCCACTTCCTTCTCTTCATTATAATTATTGACACATTGCCTCTCGTTCACCTCTTGGTCTTGTATATAAATAACCCGAGTCACTCAGCTTGGGCGGGAAATAATACAAGATATCTTAAAAGTAGGATGAGGAACACACACACACACACACAACACACACACACCTCCCTGTCTATTCTTCAAAACCACCAAGAATATAACAATAATAATAATAGTAATAATAATAATATTGCATAAACATAAAACTATGCAGGTGGATCACCAATGAGAGAGAGAGAGAGAGAGAGAGAGAGAGAGAGAGAGAGAGAGAGAGAGAGAGAGAGAGAGAGAGAGAGAGAGAGAGAATACGTATACAGATAGATAAGATTGTGTGTATGTGACGTGTGTGTGACAGGTGTGATGGGGCACGAACCTAGGCCAGCAGACAGGTGTGGTGGAGGCAGGTGCAGGTGAGGGGGAGGGAGGGAGGTAACAGGTATCCAGACAGGTGGTCATTAAGGAAGCAAGGGCGAGGGTGAGAGGGTGTAGTTAGGTGTAACCACTGCACTCTACAGCTGGTTGTTTAACAGGTGAACAAACACAAGACAGGTGGTGGATGATTAACAGGTGTGTGGACAACCTTGCAACACTTCCCAGACAACACAACACAACATAACACTGCCCACCCTCGATGTGCTGTCTGTTTGGATGGTTTTTTTTTTTTTTCTACTACTCCAGGGAAGTAGATTGTAGTGTGGGTTTAACTTTGCTTATTTTTTTTCACCTTCCTCTTTCATGATTAGAAGACTGGCAAAGGGCTACACAAAATAAAATAAATTAAATGTGGAATTGTGTGTAATGTGGGTTTAATCTTACTTATTTTTCCTCTTCCTCTTTCATGATTAGGAGACTTAGAAAAGGGCTACACAAAATAGGACAAAAGGCTTGCTTGATTGTTGCAGTTTATCCTTTGTAATTGTAGGTATAAGTTACATAGTCATCATTATTATCACTATCATATCTTAGTAGGAGTATTATGCTGTGAGTGGAGTATGAGTTGACTTGACTCCTAACTCAATTGTCATCAGGAGTTTTATGCGGATCTGGAAATAAATTAGTTTTATTCTTTTTGGTATTCCACTTTACACTTTCACATAGCGATTAAGTAAACTTTTGTTCATTTACATTATTTTTGTAGACCCTGGACAGTCTTCTAATCATATAAAAGAAAATTAACTCCCCTGGTGTCTAGTGAGGAGTAGTGTTCACAGACTATACAGATGACAGGCCTTGATGCAGCCCCGTGTAAGGCTCAGAGTGGATGCAAAGTCACACTAGTGGAGAAGGTTACTCAATGCACCAGTTCTCTCCTTCAGGTCAAATTATTCACACACACGAGGGTCTTTGAGGTGTGGTTTTTGTTTTTGCATGTTAAAACAGCTTCGTTAAAACACATTTGTCCTGCCCAGAACAAGAAAAATGACTTGTAGTGACAGACAGACAGATGGGCAGAGTACAACATAAGGTACTTGTTCATTCCTTCAACACCACCAATGACAACCCTTCCTCCAAGCACTGATCCCTCAACGTAAAGAACAACTCCACACTGGTTATGTACAGTGTATCTCCCTTATGTGTAATGCTTCTTACTTCCCTTCTTAATCCATTATGGAAAAATATATATTTAGGCTACAGCTAATGCATCTAATTCGTTTTGCATCAAAGTGGATTCCTGCATTCTGCTTTTAATCTCAAGTACCATTCCTCATGTTTGGGAAATGGTGTGTTTATAAAGAAAATATATCTTTGTATAGATTACTACTTAATATTTTCTGATACAATGGGCTGTTTGAGGAAGCTTTTCTAAAAATAGTCAATGCAATTCAGTTACTCGTTAGTTTTCATCTGTTTAAAAAATAGTGAATTCATAAAGTCAACCTAAGGAGTATGGAGGTTGTTAGTCCAATACAAGTCATACAACACACACTTAAGTTATAGGTTTTCAAGTCACAGCACAAACAACACTCAACACTTCACCATGACGCGTCTTAACATAGCACTCCACACCCTTGCCAACACCACATAGATGTTGTGTTGGAGGCGGCACATAAGGGAAAGCAACACCACTTCACCCAACACACAACACACTCCCTTCCTCATCCAGCACGCGTACACTTCAAATACGTACATAGGTTTCTGAGACCCATCATACATACGTACACAGGGTTTATCATACATGTACACCACCAAAATTGCATACACAGTGTTACAGTAAAATATATACACAAGTTTCCCTTAAGTTACATATGTATGTCACCAAAATACAGCCATACAGGAATACATGCATGAGGTTATGTTGTAATGCACACATCAGCTTACTAGAAATATGCACACAATGTATGTCTTTGGTACTCTCTCTCTCTCTCTCTCTCTCTCTCTCTCTCTCTCTCTCTCTCTCTCTCTCTCTCTCAGCAGTACATGATCATTACCATTATCATCACCATTATTATCATCATTATTATGCACATTGTGTTAATTTAGTACCAATAAATAATAATGTACACACACATATGGTCCCCAAACACTGCATAGAGACAATCTTTGATACACACACACACACACACACACACACACACACACACACACACACATGCAAACACACACCAGCAACAGTGGCTCAGCAAAACAAATATAAATAAAAAATAAATATATAATAACAATGATAATAATAATGATAATAATAGTGATAATGAAAGATGATTGACTAAACAAGCACATACATCCAACACCACTGTGCCTTCACCTTCATTTCAACATCCACAATAAGCTTAATTAATTCATTGTTCGTGTAGGTCTAGGTGCAGTATGTTAAGCTTCCTTTATTATGTTTCTAGGTAGGTGTGTGTGTGTGTGTGTGTGTGTGTGTGTGTGTGTGTGTGTGTGTGTGTGTGTGTGGACTGATCCATGAGAGTGAGTAAAATAAAAGTGCACATATCCACAAATCCATTTATAACCTCCCTTACACACACACACACACACACACACACACACACACACCTCATGTGAGGCAGTAGTGACAACAACAGGGACAAGAAATTGCACATACACACCACACACTCCATTTGGAAGCCACAGTAGCAGTAGAAGTAGTAATAGTAGTATGTAGTAGTAGTAGTAACTGTCGTTGTCGTCATAGTAATAGTAGTAATAGTAGTAGTGGTAGTACAGTGTGTACGTATATATATTGGTGGTGGATTACATAAGATTACATACAATTACATAGGAAGAACGGATAGTATTAGATCTGTTTGTGTGTAAAGGGAGTATTTGCAGAACTACTACATACCACTATTAGTACAGTAAAACCTCACAGTACAAGTGCACCGTTGTACGAGTAATTTGCTTTACGAGCTGCGGCTTGTGAGTATTTTTGTGTTGAAATACGAGTGGAAATCCGCAGTATAAGCAATCTTCATACTAGTGGGCACTGAACTCACACCAGTTTTCTCTGTTTTGTGGTTTATTTGACATTATCTTGTAAGACGAGTAAATAGCAAAACGAGTTCTCTCATGGAACGAATTAAACTTGTAATGCAAGGTTCTACTGTATACTGTATGTGAGAGCAAGTGGTGGTGGTGGGTGGGTGGGGAAGCGTGAGTGGTGGTGGTGGTGGTGGTGATAAATTACAGTTGTTTACAGTTGATTTTGTGGTGGTGGTGATGGTAAGAAAAGAATTGTAGTAGTGGTAGTGATTTATACTCTTTAAATGAGGAAGCAAAGTAGAACAGAAGGGAAATAAGGAATGAAGGGAGAAAGGAAATAGGAAATAAAAAGACTAGGGAAGAAGAGTAACAAGAGTGCAAACACAAAGGAAACTATAGTCAATGTTTTACCCTAATCATTTACACAATCTTCTCTTGTCCAATCAGGTGTCACTGAATCACTGTAAAGGAAACTAAATAATCAAAATCACAACATAGCTTGTGTTCGGCCAATCAGTTGTCACCAAATTAATCTTTAGGAAGCTGAAGTAATCACAATGAAAACACAGCTTCTCGGCCAATCAGGTGCAGCGCGTCCACTGGATGAATGACCAAAACAAAGTGACTTAAATCTTCCAAAGTTGTCCATAGCCTTTGTTCCATCAAGGTGGAGACTCAACTTTGCCTCGGAATATATTGAACTGTTGATAGTCAAGCAGATCAAATTTTCCTAATTGTAAATAAACACTAGTGCATTGGTAATAAGAATGGAGACTAAACAGTTCAAAAGAATACTAATGGTAGAAATAAAAAGATTTAATAATCCGCCCCCAGTTAGGTAGGTAAGAGCATATAGGGTTAACAAGAGTGTGCTGCCCACTCTCACCAAGAAGCTGCCGTGACCCAGGACTGAACCCGCGTCCTATAGGCCACGAGCCCCTATAGGACGCATGTTCAGTCCTGGGTCACGGCAGCACCACCCGGCACCCTCGTGGGAGAAGTGTTTAGAAAGGCTCGGCAATTTCCTCGATGGACGCACTGCACCTCAATTGGCTGTCACCAAATCACTAAAGGAATCAAAATCATAAAAACAGCAGAATATTAAAATTTTTGTATTTTTCGTTTTTGTATTTAGTTTTCTGTCTTAGCTTGACTATAAACACATTCCTTCCTTTGAGTCCTAAGATATGACAGCAACTTTCAGACAGAGATACATTGCAAGGACAACAAAGGACTTTGTTACATTTCATGCCTGCAGTGAGGAGTGGAGAGGTCAGGTCAGGAAGGAAAGGAAAGGGAGGTCATCACACTGCATGGACACACACACACACGCGCACACAAAAGTTACAGTACAGATACTTGTTTCTATGATACTACGCACACACACACACACGCAAACACACACAGACAAAACCCACACATGAAGAATAAGAAAAATAACAAGATAAAAAATCATGAAACACTAAAAAATGAAATGAAATAATAACAATAAAACAATTTAACGCAACTTTACATAGATCTCATTACTTCCCCCCATCACACCCTTCTCAGTCCTCCTTCTTCTCCTCTAAGGACTTCACGGGCTCAGCCTCGCCTTCCCCTGCAGCTGATCCATTCCCGACCGCTGGTGTCTCTGGGGAGGCTACCTGCAGCTTCTTCTCTTTGGCTTTCGTCTCCATGTCTTGTGAGAAGCCAAACTCATTCACTCTCGAGGGGTCAACGCGGTAGATGTAGCGCTGAGGAAGAAGAGAAAGGGTTAGGGGTTAGGTACTGGAGGAGATGAGACGGTAGGAAGAGAGGAAGGCAAGAAAAATTACGCTAGGATGAGAAGAAAATGACTCCCCGCCTTACCTGGTATAGGAAGATGAAGAAGATGACATCATCCCTGAGACAGCCGAGGCGGTACATGGTGGGCATCTTGATGACGAAGGCAAAGATGTCATCAATGAAGGTGTTGAGAGCCTTGTAGGTAAGCATGCGCCAAGGCAGGTGAGCCACAGACTTCAGCTTGTAGTTGATGAAGAGTTGTGGCGTCATCATAATGAAACCTGAAGGAGGACGAGGAGGTGATGACATGGTGAGGTGAGGAAGGAGGAGGAGGAGGAGGAGGAGGAGAAGAGGTTACGAAGGAAGAAGTATTATGAAGAGGAGCAGGAGTTAGAATAGGAAGAAGAGGATTGTAGAGAGAATCACCATCATAATCATCATCATCATCATCATCACTACCACTATTATCATCACTATCATAGACCAACAAAATCATACAAAAAAAAACTTAATCACCAGAACAAAATAAAACACACACACACATACACACACACGTACCAAAAGTGAGTAGGAATCCATAGAGCATTGACAGCACAAAGGAGTACCAGCCCTTGTGTTCATTGTAGACGAGGGAGTACACGCAGTAGCCGCCCAGCAGAGGGAACAGGCAGACAGACAGGTAGTGGAAGGCCAGCTGGTCATAACGCCGCGTCATAGAGTGAACATAGGTGCTCTTGTCTGTAAACTTTCACCATCGGTATGCCAAAGATGCGTCGCTCTCGGTCCAGGGAGACATCCGTGACCTGTGGAGGGGATGTGTGTGTTAGGGTGTTCCTGTGTTCCTCTTAGTCCTGTTCTGCCTTTAAACTTACTTGTACACTCTTCCTCCTTGTCTCTCTCCCTATCACTCCCTCCCTACACACTCAATAACCTCCCAAGCAGCAAGAAACTAGGGAGGGCAAAAGCACCTTCCTTCCCTCCCTTACTGCTTCCCTCTTTCCCTCCCTCCCTCTCTGCTTCCCTCCACCTGTCTCCACTCACCTTGGTAATCTTCCACACCTCAATGCCCAGCCCCACAAAGCAGGACACCTTGATCACAAAGTTGGTCTCGTTGTCCAGGACGTAAAGTAACACAATCACAGACTGGAACACATTGAAGAACACCGAACGCACAGACAGACCTTCCAGACTCTCACGGTTGTTCCAGAATTGAATATCTGGAAAGGGGAGAAAGAGAGAGAGAGTGAAGTAAGTGGTTAGATTAGCTATGTGATGTGTAGATGTGCATTACGTTCATAAGAATTAACATACATACATCACCTGAAACCTACACACACACACATGCACACACTCACCATTCTTGAAAGCGAGGAACTCAAACACCGAGTGGAGTAGTGAGACCATGATGGTGAGGCCGAGAAGGTATGGTGAGGTCTCCAAGAATGTCTCCTTAATAGTGTCCTGTTCCTCATCATCCTCCTCCCCACCCAGCCCCTCCAGGATAGCAGTGCCCGGCCATCTGAGGGAAGAATGGTGATTAGGGAAGGATTGGTGATTAGGAAGGGAAGGGAGGACAAGGGAAAGATGCAAAAAAATAAAATAATAAAAAGATAGCTAGTGAAAGGATGGATAGGAGAGAGGTTAAGTTAGAGAGGAGTATGAAAGGAAAATATACAAGAAACTGAGAGATTATGAAGAGGGAGAAAGTGTTAGTGAGGTATTTACACACACACACACACACACACACGCACACCCACCTGTTCTTCATAGCTTGGGCTGCATAGAGTTGCCATTTGAAGAGTGAGAGTGGCTGGAAGGTGACACTGATTTCCAGGTTGGTGGAGGAGCTGTTGATGGGTTGGTAGTCCTTCACCAGGTTCCAGTAAGTGTTGAGGAAGGTGATGGGCTTGTACCTGTAGAGGGAGGAAGGATGTGAACTGACTGATTGATTGTGGAGGCTGACTGACTGACTGACTGACGGATAGACACACACACATACTGACTGGAGGCTGTTGACTGACTGACTAATGGATGGATGGGACAGATTGACTGACTGTGGAGGCTGTTGACTGACTGACTGACTGACTGGATGATTTTAAGACTCGATAGGTAACTGACTGACTGACTACATGGCTAGATATGTGTGTGACTGACTGACTGACTAACTGCTGGATTGACTGAAAGAATGGATAGCTAAGTGACTGACAATGCTTAGGCACTTGTATGCATGGCTGACTGATTCATTCTCTCACTCACTAAACCATACACACACACACACACACACACACATATATAACCTACTTGTCGCCCGCTGCGGTGAACTCCACAAACTCGTCAAGGGGCGGCGGTACAGTTCCTCGGGTCCACTGTGTGAAGTCATGTACCAGGTTGATGGTAATGTTAGGGTGCCAGTGTGACGAGATCTCCTCCTTCATGCTCTCGGCTTTCTGTGTAGGGTGAGAGAGGGTGAGAGAAGGGGTGAGAGAGGGTGAGAGAGGGGTGAGAGAGAGGGTGAGAGAGGGGTGAGAGAAGGGGTGAGAGAGGGGTGAGAGAGGGTGAGAGAGGGTGAGACAGTGTGTGTGTATGTGTGTGTGTTTGAAAGGGAGAAATGTTACTGTACACATATCTATAGCTTAGAGATATTAAACTTTCACAATTAGAGTAGAAAAAAGATGAAACAATACTATACACACACACAAACACCCAAACACACACACACACGCGCACACACCAGTATTTCCTCGGCTGTGCGTGAAGTCTCCCCGGTGATAAGGTTGGTGGTTTTCTTGAAGCGGCGGCGTTTATACTTGTTCAGCCTCTGTGTGGCGTAGAGGGTGTGGCGGCGGCTGTGGCGGCCGTTGTCAGCTGAGGGGTCGGGGGAGAACCCACTCCGCACAAAGAACACATGGATGTAGATTGATCCATTGTTACGGAGACTCTGTGGATGCGGTTGGTTAGGTTAGGTTAGGTTAGGTTAGGTTAGTGGGTGTTTTATTTTGCTTCTTGTTCAGTAATGGATTCATTCCTTCATTCATTTATTTATTCCTATCTATCTGTTTATAGTTTCTGATGCCTCGTTCCCTTTGAAAATACATATCCCTCAAGGCCACCTCTCTCCCTCTCTCTCTCTCACCTCAGAAGTATCAAAGGTCACAGAGTGCGTGTAGGTCCCATCCCCACTAGGTCCCCCCGTCCAGTCCCCATAGAGCAGGTCCTCCTTCATCCACACTAAGGTCGTGGGGTCATCGAACTCATTAAACATTTCGGACTCGGACTTGTAGATGTAGAGGTCGAGAGCCGCGCCATCCATGAAGAGATTAGTAGCGGCAATTTTAACGGCTCCTGGTCCTCCCACTGCGTCTAAGGGGGCGTCTCCAGGGGCTGTGGTGGGCTGCTGTGGCCGTCTGGGGGGTGGAGGTGGTGGTAGAGAGGTGTAGTAGGGAGGAGAAGGAGGAAGAGGTGGTAGGGAAGGAGGAGGAGGAATAATGTAGTGAATGGAGGTGGAGGAGGAGGAATATACAAAGAGGAAGAAGAGGAGGAGGAGAAATATTGAAAGCATGGAGAAGGATAGGAAAGTAAAGAGGAAGTGGAGGGGAAAAAACACATCAATTAAACTTTATCCACACACTCCCTCCTCCTTCTATCAGCAACTCTTTCATGCATGTACTACTCCTTCACTCTATCCTTCCATCCTACAACTAGCCTTCCTCTCCTCTTAGGACTCTCACTTTCACTCACATACACTCTCTTCACTCACTCTTCCTCACCATCATCACCATTACTCACCTGAAGAAGGAGGTGATGAAGTAGATGATAATGGCTCTGATCACGAGAGACTTAGTGATAGACATGAATGATTCTCCTGCTGTAGGTTGTCTCGCCTGCTCACCCTGCTGCTGCTGCCCTTCTGCTACCACCTCCCCTCCTCCTCCTCCACCCTCCGCCACCACCATCTCACCTCCACTACTACTACTGCTGCTACTCTCTCCTGCTGCAGCGGTACTCTCTCCACCACCACCACCGCCGCCGCCGCCGTCACCATCACCACCACCGTCACTCTGGAAAATAATAATTGTTTTATTTATTTTTGTTCATCTATTATCGGTTTTGTGAGGATATAAAGGATCTGGGTAAAGGAATATACACCTGGAGTAACCTAGAATAGACAGGTAATAGACAGATGAATAGATGGAGAAGGTTGGGCTGATGATGATGATGATGATGATAAATATTCATGTTAGTCTCATATTCCTTTATTAATTCTATTGATTTATTGCTATGTGATATTGATCTATTGATTTTATTCTTACTGATATGCCACGAGACTTGATTACATTATAAGCTGGAACACAATATTACTTTCTGTTACTACTACATTATTTTACCTCAATCTGTATTTCCACCTTCCTACTTGACCTTGAACTAATTTAAGACACCTGTAACCCTAACCTAACCTCATTTCTTTATTACTCTTTCTTCTCTAGGGAACCGGCAAGCGTAAGTGGTCTTTTTTTTTATATATAACGTTTTTTTATTGCCCTTGAACGGTTCTCCAATAGCATAAAAAAACATTATTATTATATAGTACTTGTAGGGAAGGGAAGGGAAGGGAAGGGAAGGGAAGGGAAGGGAAGGGAAGGGAAGGGAAGGGATGGGATGGGATGGGAAGGTAAAGGAATGGATGGGAAGAGAAGGGAAGGGAAGGGAGTAGAGGTGTAGGAATAGGAGAATAGGAGAAGAGAGGAGAGGAGAGGAAAGGGGAGAGGAGAGGAGAGGGAGAGGAGGGGTGGAGAGAGGATAGGTGAGGTGATAATCTTACGCCATAACAACACTACGCTCAGAATTAATGAATTGCGTTAAAATATTCACCTTAGCTAGCTATTACATCACTCTTATCTGCCAAAAGGATAACATGATGGCTGGAAGATAACACACATACGGAGTGAAAGATAGGATGATAGTATAAGATTAACTGTTACGTCATCCCCACTTCACTGCTGTCTAATCGAACCTAACCTAATTTAACCTAACCTAACGTACCATACAATAGGATTTGGAGTTTATTATATTCCTATGATATAGATGATAGTACAAGATTAACTATTATTGCATCATCCACTTCACTTATTTCTAAACCTAACCTAACAAGAGATAAGATAGATGGATAGATAGATAGATAGATAGATGGATGGATGGATGGATGGATGGATGGATGGATGGATGGACTGTAGGATGTAAAAAGGCTTGCAAATATATTATACACTCAATAAGCATCTTTTAAATGGATGAAAAATAGTCTAGGAGAAAAAATATTATGCATTCATGACACGTCTTTATAAATTTTGGTGAAAACTAATCTAGGAAAAAAATGTATATATATTAAGCACCCACTAAATAATATAAAAATAATAATAACAAATGATAAATAACACGTATATAATAAATAATAGAAGCAGTATAAGATTACATATACACTTCAATTAATACATTAAAATTCACATCCAGTACATCCACGTATTAATTACTTCCTTCCTCTCCTCTTTACTTCCACTTTTAAAACTTCAAAACATTACAAACATTACAAAAACGATATAAAAAAAAAGCTCCACGTGGCTTAAAATAAATTAATACATAAATAACAGAAATCACGAGAATTCTTAATAATCATGACAAGGCGAGACACATTTCCTCTCTCTCTCTCTTTTACTCTTACTCTTTCTCTCAAAATTAAAGGAACCAGCATCTATATAATGGTTTCTTTTTGGTGTTAAATGGTGTAGTTTATGTATAATTACCTTGGTTTCTGTAGTGTGTTCTGGCATCGTTACACTCTAATCGTCTGCACCTCCCTTCCTCTCCGCCTTTACCTCTCACTCTCTCTCCTCTTCTTCTTCTTCTTGCTGTGATTAGCTGTATTATATTTATACTCCCTTATAAGTGTTGTCTGGTTTGTTTTATTATTATTATTATTTTTTTTTTTTGGGTGGTCAATTTATCCTCCTAATTTTTTTTTCGTTTTGGTTAGTGTAAATATTTGCATTTGCTTCTTTTTCAATATTATTTCATGTGTATATAGTGTCTGTCTATTTTTTCTTTTCTTTTTTTGGTTGTATATTCCCTTATTTGTTTTGGAGTAGCCATACATTAGTTTATTTGCTACCTATATTTCGTAATTATTGGTTTTTTTCTTATTATTTCACTCCCTCTTTCTCGCCGGCCTCTCTTGTTTACGGGAGTTGAAACTTGAAACCATATTATTTCTATACAAAACTAACTATTATCAATGGTATTATTATTATTGTTTTTAAATAGTATTAATTTTACCACAACTATGCAATACAAACACATATCAAACCTTTATTTTACATGTATACAACCTCCCCCCCTCCCCCCCCTCTCTCTCTCTCTCTCTATCTCTCTCTCTCTCGTGGTGAAGTAATGAAGTAAAATAATGATGAATAAAAAAGGGGTTTCACGTGGCTGCTTCTAACAACAAAGAGCAATTACACGTAATTCTCCTCCCTTATATAGCGGATATAATGGCTTTACATACAGGAAATAACTGGACATGATAGAATGTGACAGCCGGCGAGGTTGTCTTGTCACTTGTCATTTATCTACAGTAGTTCTTAATTATACATTATTCACCTTCTTTATTTAATAGATATAATGTAATACCTGTAATACCGCCCCGAAAATACCGGTATGTTGGATAGGTGCATATCCCTAGACACACACAATGAGCTGAAGCCAGACAATGTAATCTGATTGTGTTTCCGATTAATAATGGTAATACTTAGGGCACCAATTGTGTTGCATATAATAAATGGGAAGAAAATGAAAGGGAAATGAGAGGGAAGGAAATGGGAGGAAAATAAGAGGGAAGGAAGTGAGAGAGATGAGAGGGAAAGTGAAATATGGCATCGCTTGAGGTTGTCACTTGTCATTACAAGGGAGTGTGTGTGAGCAGGTGGAAGGGGGAGTCACCTTACCTTCCTTCATTATTTAAGCTGCTACAAGGACGCTGGGTTGTGAAGAGTAGTGTTAGTAGTGCTATAGTAACGTGAGAAGGTTAATTAACGCCGCCATCATGGGAGCTGAGAAGACAAGTATGTATTTATAGGGTTTTTATTGTTTTACGTACGTGTGTGTGGTGTGAATGAACTGTGTGTGTGTGTGTGTTTGTCTGTGTCGCCACGTATGCTGTGTCTGTGTGTGTGTATGTGAGTTTTTTATGTATGTATTTATGCTTGAGTGAGTTTATGCATGTGTGTGTGTGTGTCTGTCTATGTATGTGTGTGTGTGTGTGTGTGTGTCTTGCCACGTATGCTATGTGTTTTAATTCACTATATTATTAAAAAAATAATTCAAGGTCATTGTGTCCCTTTTATTAATACTATTTTATCACATATTTCTCTATAACTATGTATGGTTTTAACACAACATTTTAGTACTGTAATACAACCACCGGCATTACTTTACATCTTCACCATAATGCTCTAGAGAATTGACAGTTATATATATACATTACCTGATGAATTCTGAGAAGATTGTCCTTATTACATTTCCGTCGTAAATTCATAGTTTTTGAGATATTCAATGTTTTCTGTGATCAGTAATCGTAGGTTGGGTCTGCTGGAGACGCCCCGCTCCCCGCCCATAAAAATAACCCCGCATTCCCACAGGTCCCCAGGCTTGTTGGGGACTATATATGTATTTGCGATGGAAATTAATGCCAAAATCATGTGAAATGGATCAAAATCTATATGAAAAGTGTTATTTATATCCATTTAAATTTTATCTGTTGGTCTGGAAAGGTGAATTTTGCGTTAATTTGCAGGCTGTTCCAGTGGATTTCATTACACTATAACATTATGTCATTATTATACTGACGAATAAAGAGTTGAGGGAGGAAATTTAAGATCACATATATAATAAATATGTATGGGCATGATAATGATAACTAAATCAATAATAATAATAATAATGATGATGATTATGATAACTAACTGAACTACTACTACAGCAATAATAATAATAAAAATAATAATAATAATAGTAATAATGATGATAAGATGTCGGAGCAAAACTAGATGAAATATATTAATCATATCTTAATGAAATAAATGTATTCAAGATAATATTAAGAACATGGTAGTAACAGTAGCTCAGGAAACATAACAATAATTAGAGGAGCATAAGAAGTTTTATTTATTTTTAATTACTTTTTATTACTACTCCTCCTCCTCCTCCTCCTCCTCCTCCTCCTCCTCCTCCTCCTCCTCCTCCTCCTCCTCCTCTTACTACTACTACTATAATAATACTAATGGTCACAATCCTCCGCAGGTCCGGCCAGTGCCATGAAGTACATCAGTTTGGTGACGCTGACGGTGCAGAATTCAGCCGTGGCGCTCAGCATGCGTTATGCTCGCACTCGCTCCGGGGAAATGTTCATCGCTTCCTCAGGTGGGTGGTGAGGGGATGAATGAAAAGTTACACACACACACACACACACACACACATGATAGTAATACTGTAATAATAATAAAAATAATAAACTTGCCATTCAGGAAAGGACTCAATTATATAAACAAACAGACTGACATTATTATATATTTACTCCTATGTGTGTGGTGATGGTGATGATTGTGATGATTGCAGCTGTGGTGATGGCTGAGGTGGTGAAGCTGCTAGCGTCCCTCCTACTGGTGTACAAGCAAGAAGGATCTGTACATGTTAGTATCCTAGGGTGGAGGTGGTGATGGTGGTGGTGTCCTTACTCCTACATCTCCATCCTTATTGTATTATCATTTATTTATCTATTGATGTACTATTTATTCTATTCATAACTGTATTTATTTTATGGGTAACTGTATTTCATGTTGGGTGATTTTTGTTTATTCATGTTTGTGTCTATGTATGGCTTTCAGATCTACACTACTATTACTACTACTGTATTTACATATTTATTTATTTATTTTATTTATAACAAACTGCATCTATTTATGTTTTCATCTGTAAATCATCGCATGTTACAAATAGTTCTCTGGTAACCTATGAACATGAGGAGGCTGCAAGAGGCCAGTTCACCTACACAAGGCAGCTCCTGTGCACCTAATACCTACTTAATCCTTTTGTTATTATGTGTGTTATATACGTGTGTTATATATATGTGTTATATACGTGTGTTATATGTTATGTGAGGTCAGAATAACTATCTTACTCCTTCCTAGTGTGTTATGTATTAGTTATGCCTCTCAGGTGTATAGAATTCTTGGCTAAACAGAACACTTCCTTATGCATGCTTATTTTTTGTATTCACAGTACTCTCTCTCTCTCTCTCTCTCTCTCTCTCTCTCTCTCTCTCTCTCTCTCTCTCTCTCTCTCTCTCTCTCTCCCTCTCCCTCTCCCCTATAACCGCCTCCACCCGTTCCTTTTCAGCACTGGTTCATGACTCTCCACACACACATTTGGCAGCAGAAGATGGACACTCTGAAGGTGAGTGTTCCGTCCTTCATCTACCTCGTGCAGAACAACCTACTCTACGTGTCTGCCTCCAACCTGGATGCTGCCACTTATCAGGTATGTGTGTGTGTGTGTGTGTGTGTATGTGTTTGTGTGTGTGTGTGTGAGTTTGTATATCCATGTGTGTTATGTGTCTTCCTGCATGCATGTGTGTGTTTGCGTGTGTGTGTGTTTATGTGTACATACTTACCTTCCCACCTGTACGTACATACCTAACACCACCACCACCACCACCTCATTGCATCCTCAGGTGACCTACCAGATGAAGATCCTCACCACGGCACTCTTTGCTGTGCTTCTGCTGCGTCGGGAGCTGCGTTCATTACAGTGGCTTGCCCTGGTGCTCCTGACAGCTGGAGTGGCATTAGTGCAGCTATCCGCCACAGATGGAGGCCCTACCACCGCTACAGCTGGACAGAGCCGGTTATTAGGTTGTGTGGCTGCCATCGCCGCCTGCTGCTGCTCGGGTTTCGCCGGGATATACTTTGAGAAGATTCTAAAGGGGTCTGAGGTATCCGTCTGGGTGCGTAACGTTCAGCTCTCCCTCTTATCCCTGCCCCTGGGTGCCGCTACAGCCCTGGCCACCGACGGGTCAGCGCTCACCTCCAAGGGATTCCTGCACGGGTATGACTCCTTCGTGTGGTACCTGGTGTGTCTGAACGCGCTGGGCGGCCTCCTCGTCGCCCTGGTGGTGAAGTACGCAGACAACATCCTCAAGGGCTTCGCAACCTCCCTCGCTATTGTCCTCTCCACCATCGTCTCGGCAGCTTTCCTCGGCTTCGTCCTGACGGTTCAGTTCGCGGTGGGAACGGCGCTCGTCATTGTGTCTGTGTTCCTGTACAGCCACCAGCCACGCCCCCACCCCCCCCAGAACCCCATGGTAGGGAAGGTGTGAGCTTGGGGTGAGGTGGTGCTTGGGAGGGGTGCTGGGGTGTGAAGAGGGGTGATGGGGTGCAGGGAAGGTTGTGAGATTTAGTTAGGTTAGAGAGAGAGAGAGAGAGAGAGAGAGAGAGAGAGAGAGAGAGAGAGAGAGAGAGAGAGAGAGAGAGAGAGAGAGAGGTGCTAGGGACATAGGGAGGGGGAGAAGGGGGATGTGCCAATACAGATGGGCAGGGTGTGTGTGTGGAGGTGTGAGTATGTGTAATCAGGTGTGTGTGTGTATGTATGTATGTGTAAGTCTTGCAGGTATACATGAGAGGAGAATTACAGGGACATGGCAATAATAATAATAATAATAATAATACATAATAGCACAAGAATAATTACTAATAGATATGATATAAATTTTAATTAATTCAAACTTCCGTAGTAATCAGACAAGGTGTGATATATTGAGGTAACGAGATAAGGAAGATAAGATAAAATAAGATTAAATTAAGTAACCTTTTGGCGCTTATATTAGGAAAGAAAAAAAAAGAGAAAGGAAGGCAAGGGATACTTAAATAAAAAGGAAAGGAAGGAAAGGGAAAGAAAAGGGAAGAATGAAAAGATGTGTGGATTAGATTAGGTTATGAAAAGGCAGGAAACTTAGATAAATTATAATGTAGATAGAAAAAATACATTACCTTGTGTTACTAAAAGGGAAAGAAACAGGTAGAGAATGTAGATAATGAGGGAGAAAGGAAAGAAGAGGATATAGATAAGTATATTGCATAGATGGGAAGGAAGGAATACTTATTACCATCTTATATACATGTAGAAAGTAAGATAATGTAAGCAAGGCATGTGTTATGTACTCAGTAATTGGCAGCATGTAAGGAAGAAGAGTAAGCTTGGATACTCTTAAATTGGCTACTGGTCTTCTTCTTAATAACTCCTTATATATAACACAGCATATTGTTGTCTCCTATTGGCATGTAGCTGTTGATGGCTGTTATAATGCTGTGTGTCTGTGTGTTAAATGCATCTTATAACAAATTCTAACTTCACATTTTTATTTATTTATTAATTTTTTTTTAACTACAATATTTGGTGTGGTATATTATGGTTATTTGTGACTGTTAATGATGTTTGAAAGTGTGTGTGTGTGTGTGTGGTTCCTGCATCTATGTAGACACCCTGATAACCTTGGATGTATATTGTTTGGTTTTACAGGGAATCAGGTCTCATTATTTAAAGGTTCAGCTGGTGAAGGATGTATTATTAAGTTGAATTATCATTACACTTGGGTTTAATGAGCATGTAATTACCACTAAATCATGTTAAGTTAGAATGGTTAATTGGATACATAATTACTACTTAACACCTAAAACATTAATTTGTACTGGGAATTAGTACTCATTTTAATTTATTTGGCCAATCAGATGCTGGGATACAAGTTTTTTTTTATATATATTTGCTGAATAAGTCAGCTATTTTTTTTTTCCTGTCTCCCTCTCATCAATAACTTGCTTTTAGTTTTGTGTGTTACTCTTGAAGTGTTAGGGGAGAGATAACGTGTGTGTGTGTGTGTGTGTGTGTTGCAAGTGTTAGGTCAAGCTCAGTTGTACTTAATATGGCAGCTGTAGTAGTAGTAGTAATAGTAGCAGTAGTAGTAGTAATAGTAGTAGTAGTGGTAGTAGTAATAGTAGTAGCAGTAGTAGTAATAGTAGCAGTAGTAGTAGTAATCAAACTTTACTTCCAGCTTATAATACATTTCATGAAAGAACTTATATCAATACAGCTGTCAATAGTTTTTTTTTAGTTTGTTATTTGTTTTTTTATTTAATTGAAAATGTACTTAAGTTTCCCCTCCACCACCTTACCCTAATGCACACTAGCACACCTACACCTGCTTCTCTGTGTTCATGTGTGTGTGTGTGTGTGTGTGTTTTTTCCTATCCACACAAACGCACCAATTGCACAAAACACAAAAAAATATGAAGTTATCAATCTATAAGGTAACCGGATTTAAATAATATTCTTGGATCATTTAAACTTAACATTTTATACTGATTTTTGTACTGTTTTTACTGATCATATTTATTTTATTTTATTCTTTGAGTGGTGATGTCTGGTGAGTTGGGTTGTCGTTAATATTTCTTGAGGTGTACAAGTGTCTCGGCACAGGTGTGTGTGTGTAATTATACCTGACTGTGGTTCATGTATGTTAATTAACTGACTGTGTGCATGTGTGTGTGTGTATTGGGGGGGGGACGGTTATTTTTGACACGTTTCATGAGAGAGAGAGAGAGAGAGAGAGAGAGAGAGAGAATCTTCATAAACTAACCCTGACAAAATAACATTCTCTTTATTTTTTAACACGAACAAGAAAGTTGAATCAATAGACAAAGTGAAAATGGCAATATATTCAAAATTAGAGAAATAAGGAGAGACTTAGAACTAATATAAAATCCATGACAATTTGAAACACTTTGATATTAGTTACGATATGTTTAAAAAAAAAATATATATGATACTCCCATAATTCTCACTGAAAAGCATATATAACTATTCTGTAATCTTATGCTAAACAGATGCATATATATAACTTTTGATAGAGTTTATTATTATTATTTATTTGAAGGGATTAAGTGGAGAAATACATGCATCTCTCTTGATATGTGTGGATGTGATTTAAAAGTTAATGAAAGTAAAGTAATGTATTTAAATTTATGAAAGTTGTTTATTTTGTATTTGAACTGAAGTGGAAGGATTGTTGTTTTTGTTGCAGTTTTACATCAGCAAGTGGAAGCATTGAGTGGATGAATGGATGGATGTGGAGGAAGAAGGTAGATAAAAAAAAAAAGCAGTGATGATGTGGTTTTGTGTTGAAATGAAGTTATATATAAAAAAATAAGTGGAAATGTTTTTGTTACAATTTTACATCAGAAAGTGGATGAATGGATGTGGAGGAAGAAGTTAGATAGAAGAAAAGCAAGGGTTGTGAATTCCTGAAGAATGGTTTTGCATTGAACTAAAGTGAGAGAAAAAAAAATGGTTGTTCTTCCTACAGTTTTAACAGCAAGTGGATGTGAAGGAATGGATAAAAAAAAAAGTAATGATAATCGTGTATGATAATTCTTTAATATAATTCAGATATATAAAAAAAAATCATTAATATTTAACACATTACTTAAATTCACTGTTAGCAAGTGTGTGGAGGTACAGGAAGAGGTGAAATTACATACATACATTTGAGTGCTACGCCAAGGTGCTTTGATATGTATAGATAGAAAACAATAGAGAAAGAAAGTGAATCTAAAGTGGTATACTATTGCCTGCAGTTCACTTAAGCATCTTGTAATGTGTTCAGTGGAGGGTGACTGTCAAGGAATGGATTGTGATTATGAAAATGATAAGAAAATATACGTTTGCGAATATCTACTTCAGTTTATAGTACACAGAAGGAAGAAATGAAGTTAAAATTATTACATATGTGTTGTCATCTACCTTGTGTTATGTGTTCAAAGTTCTATCAGTTTCTTGGGCTATATAACTATTATTTTTTATTCCAGTTTAGTACATTCTTCCATTTACACTTCGTAGCACACACAGATGCAATGGATTAATTAAGAGTATCACATGTGTTCTGTTAGTTTATTTATTATGATTATTATGTGTCATGACAGTGTGTGTGTGTGTGTGTGTTTTCATCATACATATAACTTCTTTTTTTTTCCGGTTTTAGTGATTCATTTATTGATCTTTTTATTTATTTACGTTTATACATTTTTATCATCCATACACCGTGATATAGACCTTAGTAAACAGGAGAGAGACGAGAGAGAAGCATCAGGTGTAGGACTTAACAGGTGTGCTTGCTTAGGTTGTATCTATTTCAAGACTGAATACCATCGTTACGTGACGTTCTCTCTCTCTCTTTTTCTCTTTCTCTCTCTTTGGTAACTCTCAAGTGAAGGTTGTAACATATGAGATAGTTTAGTATGAGTGTAGCGTGTAGCTTTGGACTCTAGGTACTGGTGAAGGAAGGGTGGTTTTTAGTTTTATATGAATTAGATGTTTATTGGGCAGTGAGGTGAATTAAGTTATAGAAATATCAAATTGTTTTTATAGTTAATAATTGATGAGGGTTAATTGACAACTTTTTTTTATTTTTATTGATTCATTTACGTATTTACTTACTTTTTATTTATTTATTTATTTTTATTTATTATTATTAGGTCTTGAAGTGATCAGATATTACAAGACAGACTCCTCAAGACCAGACTTTTATTTATTATTATTATTTTTTTTATTATTAGGTCTTCAAGTGATCAGATATTACAAGACAGACTTCTCAAGGTCAGACAGGTAGAGAGTCAGACCCAGTAAATCATTATCCAACACTATGCATTAATTACCCTCCATGCAGGTGTTATAACGCATTCATTTGCATCGTGTTAGAAGGCAAAGTGTGATGCCGTGCCAAACTTGCACAAAGAATCATTACTTAGACGAAATACATAGAACTTATCTCGCTATTTACCTAGTTAAGAAAAGGAGAATTTGCATATCTATGGATTATTTAATACATATCTTTGTGACTTATAAATTAGGCGCAGGAAATACATCAATTGATTCCATAGTTTATAGAAAGTGGAGTGGATACATACTAATTATTTTTTTTATTATTATTATTTGTATTTATGTCATGTTGTATTGGCAGAGTAATAAGTTAAATTAATAGTATAATATTAGATCCTCTTTAGGGTTAGGTTAGTGATAGAATAGACAACAAACAGGTACCAAAAAGCATTACATTCCCGGTGCTTATTGATATTTAGCACAACTTTTATTACCCTTAAAGAACTGAACTAGTTGTGAGAAGGTTTTGTTCCTTAAGTTAATATTTACCTATATAGATACTGGCCTTTCCTACTTTCCTCCTCCTCCTCCTCCTTCTCTTCATTCCCTCCTTCCTTCATTCTCTTCCTTTCCTCCTCTTCCTTTCCACCTCTTCCTTTCCTTCTTTCCTTATTATCTTGCATCATCAAGTCTTAAGCACCTCCTCTTCCTTCATTATCCTCTTCCATCATTAACCCCAAGGCAGAAACCATGGAGAGATCACCCTTATTACCCTTAGTTGCAGGGTGTCGGGTGGCTCAGTGGTTCAGTACTCGCCTCGTAGCCTAAAGGTTGTGGGTTCGATCCTGATTCACAGCTGCTACTGGGTGAGAGGGGAAGCACTCTCGATAACCCTAGCGGCACTATATTGTGTTAGCTATCTTGTTCAGGGTGATTATTTAGTTTTATATTTGTTAGTTAATGTGATTTTATTTATTTTATTTTATTTTATTTATTTACAACTCTCCTTTTGTTTAGTGTGATAGGATACGATACCATTCCCATCCTTCATGAGTCTCCTTCTTGCTTTATAGGATGCACTTGTCCTTCCTATAAGTTGTAAGAGTCCTGGTGACGGACCTGATGACCTAAAACACCTCAACACTCAGCCGTGACTTTTGCAATCCAAGGTCAGATGGGCGGGACTCATTGACCTTATCTCACTCACTCTCACCTCTGCATTACCTTGTTTCCATACTCTTATCTGCTTATTGTTTCCTCACTGACCTTGTTTGACCTCATTTCTACTTACTGTTTCCTGACCTTTGACCTGACCTTTGTCTGCCATTACACGGAAGGTCTAAAGTAATGTATTTTTTTCTTTTCTCTTGCCTGTGTGTGTGTGTGTGTGTGTGTGTGTCAATACGTACAATAGTGTCTCAGTTTATCGGTTTGTATGTGTTTAAAGTTGAAGGATTTGAAATAATTGCGTATCACTGATTTAATGACGATTATTTTGAATTTTGAATTATTGCAAACCGCTACTCAAAGTTTTCTATTGATTGCTTCTGCTTTTTTTGATTTTTGAGTTGCTTTTTGAATTACTTAAAACTCAAATTACATGCATTTACTCGGCAAGCATCCCTCACGTGTACTAAGAATCTACTGTCTTCCTAAAGTTATATTATTATTATTATTATTCAGCTGGCTTGGCTTGTACGTATGCAGTATTAATGTACAGTTAGATCTGGCTTTGTAGTAACCATGTATACTTCATCTATTTGTATACATACCATCCTGATTCATGTATTGTTATGTTATGTTATGTTATGTTATTATTATTATTATTGTATGTATTCTTGATTTATCTTACTGTTGATTTAATTTAATTTTTGATATTTTTCTTATTAAGTTTGTTGGTTTAAGGAAATGATTTGTCTCGGTGTTCAGTGGGAAGTGATATGTCGGGTTAGGTTAGGTTAGGTCAGATATTCCCTAATGTTGTTTGACCTCAGCATTATGACCTTCAAAACACATCAGCTGTCACTCTTTTCACCTTGCCTTGTAAAACAACTGTCAGTTATATCTTATTTATCTTTTACCTTGAACCATTTCTTAGTTTCAGTTATATATAAAAAAGAAATCCCGTAAAATGTTGCTCAAGAATTTTATATCCATAGATGATTTAATTTCCCTCCACCCGACATTCCACTCCCTGTCTTGATTTGATTTGAATTGAGTGAGTTATAGTTGAGTTACAGTTAGTTATAGTTGCAGTTGAGCGGCAGTTATAGAAACCCGCTGCATTCCTGTCTCCTATTTTTATTTCTCCTTCCAGATGAAAGTGTGTTAACAATCGTGTGTGTGTGTGTGGACCAAGGGGACGGAGTGTGTGGTTCGTATACGTCCATGTGTGTACGTGTGTGTGTGCAGCCTCACGTGTACGCTTTATAAGTGTGCATGTGTAAGTGTTGTGTTTGAGTGGCACTTTTTAAATCTGATGTTTATGCACACGGAGGGTTACCTGAGGGCGGGCGGGCACTCGTTACACACCTGGGGAGGGTCGGCAAGGTTCTGTTTGTATGCTACAGGTTGCCTATCAATAATCCGGCATGAGCAAACACCTAATTCTGGGTACACCGCCATCAAAACATAAACATAAACAGTACCTCATAAAAACAGTGATGCACCAACTCGGGAAATTTGAAACTGCACTCTGAAATTCATGCCGGAAAACTGATGGAACCGGATTATTGATAGTCAACCTGTACTTATTTATTCTGACACGTGTTGAGTGGTATGATGGGTAATTATTTTATTGTCACTTAATTAATATACTTATCCGACTCTTTGAGAATGCTGGTTTAGTGTTTAATTATGATGCTATTATCACTATCTGTCTGTCTAAGAATTCAACCACAGATTTATAAGTTTTGTGCTATAGTTTCTTTATGGATTAGTATTAGATAGTGTTTCCTTCATCTTAAACTCTTGGACAGCTCGGAAAATAAGACAATGGTGATAATATAAATAAATTTGAATCTCGGTAATTTTGTAACTCAAAATTGATCTACTTACGGTATTTTCTACTTTTACATTATTATTATTATTATTATTTATTTATTTATTTTTTTATAACAGTGCAGTATATAGCAGTTTTTTATGTTTTTTATAATATTTTTGCTCAACCTTTTGCCATAAACACACTCAAGTAAGGTGACAATATCCACATTTTTAGTGCCATACAACTAAGAATTTATACCAGAATACAAAAAAGATAATCAGGTTTTTATATCACGCTTCCCCCCCAAAAAAAACAGATAATGGTTCAAGCTTTCCAAAAAAAACCAGATAATGGTTTAATGATATTATTTTGGGTGTTCAGCTTAATGTCTCCACTCACTGCTCTCTGTTTATTACATGACTTTTACACACACCTTCTCTCCTTCACCTTCCTCTACCTCTACCTCTTCCCCCTTCCCCTTCCCCTTCCCCTTACCCTACCATTAGTCATTCCAAGGCAGTGTCATAAGAGTGAATCATGTCATACAGAATGGATATACATACATACATACATACACTCAACCTCTGACATTAATGAGACTTATGCCTACAAATGATTCCCGGGATGGAGGTTATTAATTAGTGTGTGAGACCCGGGTTATAATAGCATCACAAACTTGGTTAATTGCTTGGATTATTAAGTATTTAGAGGACAGACATTACAGGAGGCAAGTGAGAGATTCAGTAATTATGTATTTCACTCGTCGTATGGCCAGAAATACAGTAGTTTAAGTCACACTCAATTATGTAAAGAAATTTCATCCCTACAGTATGCATCTTTTTTTCCATAATTAACCAGCCAACAGCACCATATTATATAGTGAATGCCATATATTATACGTTTATTTATTTTTTAACGGCACCAAGCGGATAACTGGAACCTTGGATGTGAGGGGATGTGTGTGTGTGTGTGTTTTTTTGTTATGTGTGTGTGTGTTGTGTGTGTGTGTGTGTTGTCCTTAAAGTGCTGTGGATGCTCAAACGTGCCCTGATGGAACTTAAACTGACCTTGATTGGTGTTGGATAAATAAATAAATAAATAAAACAACTGGTGAATTCAGACTCAAGGTAAACTAATGAGGGAAAAGTTGCAGTGAAGGTGAAGGTTAATAGTGAATTTGAACTTATTTAAACTTATTTGTTAAGATAATAATTGTGTTTCTTTTAGCAGGAAAAAGAATACTTAATAAAGTCTAAAACTATTTAATCCTAAGGTAAAACCATTTTATATTTGCGAAGAATTGAAGAAAAAATAATCTATAACAATTTTAAACCATATCAAAAGCTTCATAACATTGTGTCTTGGTGAGGTCAGAGAGGATGACCTAAGCTGACCTTTGGCTGATGTTTTTGTTTGTTAATTTCGTGGTGAGGTGAGACTTGATTGTTAAATTTGACCTATTATACAATGTGACCCCATGTGATTTGTTATGTCATTGTGATTGAAGGGATGTGAAGGAGCTTGTTTGAAATATATTTTTCTGGTAAACTCTGCTTTTTGCATAACTTCATTTGTTTCTATATTTATTGATACCTCACTTACTATGGTTGTTAGATATACATTATTTTCTGGTGAATTCTGCCTCTAACTTTTTATATCTATTCAATAATTAATAACATACATGTATACTTTATCTGTTTTATGTATATTTTCTGCCTTACTTGGATTAATTTTTTTCATATATACATTCTGGTCAACTGTGCCTCTTTGAATCTATCTTCATATCGTTAAATTGTGAAGTATTTGATATTTTTTATATATATTCTCTTGTATAAACTGTACCTCTCTCTATATGAATCTTATCTGTTCATATCAATAATGTGTATGTTTCCAGACCTTCATTGCTTTGTTTATTACATATTGATTACATATTTTCAAGTATACATCTCTGCTAAACTGTACTTCTCTCTCTCTCTTTTTTTCTATTAATATTGTACCTTACTTTCTATATATTTCCAAACCTTTAATGGTAAAAACAAAACAACATCAAAAAAAGAAATCACATCATGTACAAAATTATTTATTCATGTGCATATTGAAATTGTATTAAAAAAAAAACTATTGTAAACATATCAAGAGTAGGTCCTTATCAATATGAAGGAGGGAGGGAGGGAGAGGATGGGTGGTGAGGGTAGGACATCCTGTAGAAGCTCCCAGGATACAAAGTGCAGGATGGAGAGAGAGAGAGGGGGAGGAATAGTTTTGAAGGTGGAGGAAACCAAGTGAAGACAAGAAGTAAAAGTGGACGCAAAAGGCATCTTCCACATGTTCTAAGGTGGAGTGGGTAGCAGGGCAGGGAGGCATGGAGTAAGGTTGACTGGGGTATGTGGAGTAACAGGGAGGCATGGAGTGGAATAATGTTAACAGGGGTATGTAGAATAGCAGGGAGGTAAGGTTGGAAGGGAGGCATAGAGTGGAGTAAGGTTGATGTGGACTCAGGGTGGAGACTGGAAGCGGAACACATCTGTCACCACCTTCCACTTGTCATCCTTTGCGGTGACGAGGAAGGACTGGTTGAACGGGTACTTGCGGTCCTTCATGGAGATAAACCCGGCCGTGCTGACTTGTATAGTGGACTGTTGACCCACTGCCTCAGCTGCAAGGAAAAAAGTAGGTAGTAATAGTAATAATAATAGTAATAATAATAACAACACCTATGATATAATGCATTAATTCCTATCTTCTTTCCGCTCTTTCTCACACACACACACATATATACAGGCATACATACGTCGCACAGGCTGGGAGTCAAGGCAGGTTACACTGTGCATGCTGGCAGGCAAGTCCTCGTAAAACTTCTGTATCAGTGCATTGCCTTCCACTACGTTGCCATTCCACACCAGCCGACCAGTGTCCAGGTACAGCTTGGAGAGTTTGTGTCGCATCTGTGGGGGAAGTTATAGTTGTAGAGGCAGTTGTAGTAGTAAAGGTAGTTATAGTTGTAGAGGCAGTTGTAGTAGTAAAGATAGTTATAGTAGTAGAGGTATTTATAGTAGTAGTATTTGTGCTGCATCTATGGTGGTATATTGTGTGGTGGAAGTTATAATTGTAGAGGCAGTTATAGTAGTATTTGTGCTGTATGGTGGTAGTGGTAGTATATAGTAGAAGTAGTGTAGGTAGTTGGTGAAATGATAGTATTGAAGAAGTAGTAGTAGGTATTATAATAGTGGTAGATGTAGTAGTTGTATTTGTAGGGATTGTGGTGGTAATAGGAGTAGTTGTTATAATAGTAGTAATAGTTGAAATGGTTGTAGTAGTAGTAATAGTAGTAGAACAGCAGCAGCATCCTAAAATATACCTTATACTATTATCACTATCATCAGTATAACTATTACTATTACTTATATATTTCAATTAGCATTATTTTCTCAAACTCATCCTCTTCAGTCCCAGCCAAGAGTGATGAGTAAATAAAACCTATAAGATATAAAACAGAACACAGGACTCACCTTATCCACATACTCATAGTAACGTTTAGTGAAGTTCTCGGCAGACTCACACGCAAAGGTTATCTGAGTGCGTTCCTGTGAAGAAGAAGAAAATTGCATTGAACTGGTGAACTTGCGTATTATTATTAACAGAATCAGAATCGTACTTAACCATATTGCATTATTATTATTATTTACTAAACCATATTGCATTATTATTATTATTATTATTTACTAAACCATATTGCATTATTATTATTATTATTATTTACTAAACCATATTGCATTATTATTATTATTATTTTATTATTATTATTTGATCTTGTATGGTAGTAGTGGTTTGCTTACTGCACGCAATTAACCTAAGAATATTTGCACTTACTACATTATATTTATTTATCATTACAGTATTATATTTATCATTTATTAACTCCCTCACTACATAAAGGTTAATATGAAGACACTCACCCCCTTACAGTGACCTTAATTAACATATCACTACACTAAGGTCTTATATATTAGTTTACTTTACTGTACTTTTAGTTAATGATCTATCAGGAGGTAATTAAGTGACTAGATTATATGGAAATTATTTTAGTTTGTGTAGGAGGAAAATGTATAAAAACTTAAACTATTATTAATTCATACACACTTTCATGATTTATTATATGTTAAATTGTGTTGAAGTAAAAATATTTAAACTTTACTTATTAGGGAACTTCAGTAATGCTTCCACTCACTGTTTCTCCTGCCATGCTGTGAGCTGATCTTCCACCTGGTCTTCCACTAATGCTGCCTTCACTCCCTGCAATAGTAAGATAAATAAGATAATGATAAAAAGGTATTAATTTACATCTTCATAATACTCTGGAGATTTGAAAGTGGTTATTTTACGTTACCTGATAAATTCTAAGACAGTTTTACTAATTATATCTCCGTCGCAAAGATATTCAATGTTTTCTATGAACACATATTTGGTTTTTATTTATATCTAAGTGCATTATGGTGAAGTTTTAAAAAATTTACCCCAAAAAACTATACATCCACACCAAACTAACCCATATAACAGTTTTATTTTTACACCATAACAATAAGGTAAATAAGGTTATAGTAAAAATATACATACTAACTAATATAATAAACGTTTTCTTAATTATTTCAAAAGTTCACGTAAGATGGTGTAATCTATGCAAATTATATATCCATTGTGTGTATGTATGTGCGTGTGTGTACGTAGTAATAATAATAATCTACCTAATGACGATGATTTCCATATGGTAACCAGTTATTATAAATCATTTGTGTAATTATTAAATGATGAACAATTAAGATTAGACAGCCATCAGTAATATACTCACAGATATGATTATTCTTACAGGTATTTTATGTTCTTATATATTCACCAGTACGTTGTGTTGTCTTATAGTTGTGTTTGTGTTGATAGTTTTAAAGCCGGTGTGTGTGTTGCTTGTGAATCTGTTGTTGTTGTTGTTGTTGTTCCGCCATTTCGTGCATTGTTTTGTTTACCTTGGATCAGCTGCTTACACCTGGACTTGGACTTGGGTTGGGAGTCTCAGTCACTCACTACCGTTATTGTTGATGTTATAATTATAGGTAATTAATATAAAACTATGTTAATATCTGTATTCTAGTTATTTATATTACTTATAAATAGTATTGTATGTAAGAATTAGTCCTATATTGAAGAAAGGTAATATGATAATCTGTCATTCGATTCATACCGCTTGTCAAAATATGCATTCATAAAATCCAAAATCTTATTAATATAAACATTCTAGTTATATATATTTTTTAAAAATATAAAATAATAGAAAAATTGTCCGAAATGATAGAATTACAGCAATATGATAATTTGTCATTCGATTCTTCTTCACCGGATTGTCAAATTACATCAAACAATTACCAGACACACATCTTTAAAAGTACACAAAAAACACATATTATATTATACTCAATAAAGACAAACATTATACGCAAGAATAATGGAAAATAAATCAAATATTCTTTACATTAGTTATTTTGCCCTGAAGCGTACTAATAATGTAGTACTGAAAGGGTTGACCCGAAATGCTCCTCCTCCTCCTCCTCCTCCCTCTCCCTTTTTCTTCTCCCTCCTCCTCCTTCTCCCCCCTCTTCCTTCTCCCTCCTCCTCCTACTACCTCTTCCTTCTCCTCCTCCCTTCTCCCCCCTCCTCCTCCTACTACCTCATCCTTCTCCTCCTCCTCCCTCATCCTTCCTTCTCTTCCTCCTCCTCCTCCTCCCTCCTCCTCCTTTTTCCTCTTCCTCCTCCTCCTCCTCCCTTTCCTTCCCTTACTTTCTTTATAATTAACGCCGCTGTAATAATCATACGCCGCCATTATTGTCATTTTCCTTCCCTCGCTCAGACCTTTTCTGTGTTTTAAGAATAACGTTAATGATATTAGAATAAATAAAATCAATAATAATTAGAATATATCGTGTATTATTATTATTATTATCATTGAGGTTTTAATGCATCGATGAATAAATTAAATAGATGTGAGTTTTGAATTGAATTATTGACTGCATTTATACGAAGCAAAATAGTTAGATATATATATATATATAGTAATTGTTATATAGATTAAACGTAATAATATATAAAGCAGATTAGTAAAGCATTAATATATACATAATTTGAGTATGAAAATAACTGTTTCGATCGTAGTTACTATTACTTAACCCAGTATTTAATGAGGAACTGAAGTAAATGACTCAAGGTAGAACTAAAATAATTTAATCCATATTTATTAACCAAAAACTAATACAGAAAAACTAACTCTAATACAACAACAACAACAACAAAAAAGCAAAACAAAATAAGCAAATACATCAACAATTGTAAAAATAGCAAATAAAAAAAAATGTTACTTTAAAAATATACCGAATGAAATCAAATAAATAAAATACGATAATAATACTGTATTTAATTAGACATTCATGATATCATACAATTAAAAGTTAATATAAGATTGATTAGGAGTTAAAAAGGGAGGAAAATGTTATAATGTATGAATGGAGGGAAGGGAAGGAAGGGAGGAAGGGGAGGAGGAGGAAAGGGAGGGAAGGAAGGGGAGAATAAATAGGAAAGGAAGGGAAGGAAAGGATAAATACGGGAGGAAAGGAGGAA
>JAPQNM010000015.1:4153555-4158555 GCA_029783475.1 Metacarcinus magister
CAAGTTGATGTGAAGCTTGTCTGGCTGTAATATCTTTCTCTGTTTCTCTTTTCTCTCACCACCATCAACTTCACATCTATTATATCTATTTTATTTAGTCTTTTATTATGTTTTTCCTTATTTCTGGATGCAGTGGTGATGGTGCTGCTATTATTATTATTATTAGAGAGTGGGAATTAAGGTATATTTAAAGTGAGTATAATTACATTCATCCCTCCATCCTCCTCCTCCTCCTCCTCCTCCTCCTCCTCCTCCTCCAGTAATTAGGTAGGTGTTAGGTGCATAGGAGCTGCCTTGTGTAGGTCAACTAGCCTCTTGTAGCCTCCTTACTTCCCTATGTTCTTATATACACCTTAGCTTTGCACTCTTATGTATAAAAAGACTCACTCATACACTGCCTCATAGGAACACAAGAAGGGCTGAGAAAGAGAGACAAATAGGGTGTGATAAGATTGGATTTTGTTGATGTTTTTATTGATCATTATCGCTGGTCTGTTAAGCTGTCTGTCTGTCTTGTTAACTTGGCTTACATATGTGACTTGTGAGATTAAAGAGTTGATGCAAAGTAGTACAGGAAAATTGAATGTTTGGTATTGTTTGTGTTACTTAAAGATGTTGAATTAGTGTTATAAAAAGAATTGTGACTTATGAGATAGAGAGTTGATGCAAAGTTGTACAGGAAAGTATTGTTTTGTCATTAAAAAGATGTTGAAATAGTAGTGTAAAGTAAATGATGAGTTATAATGATATGCGTTGATGATAAGTACATGTAATTAAGTATAGTTGATTCTGTTTGTGATGGTGTAAGATCTTGAGCTTGTTTGTACCGTAATGAAGACAGAATAGTGCTACAAGAAGGAGACAGTAGTGTGTTGACTTATCTAGCAGCTACTAGGAGACCCAAAGATACAGTTCAAATACTAGGACTAAGACTAATTTTATTTTGACACTACTAGGAGACTTAAAAGATACAATTGAGATTAAACTAGCAGCAGCATATTGACTATTATAATGAGACTCCAGACCATTCATTAAATACTTGTTCACCATTGTTGTTAAGTACATAAGAATATAAGGAAGCTACAAAAGTCCCGAAGGCCTGCACTAGGTAGTTCCTGTTACTCCAATACTCCTTTATAACCTACACCCACCTCTCATCCCCATCCATAAAGCTGTCTAGTCTTCTTTTAAAACTCCCTATCGTCTGTGCACTAACTACCTGCTGATTGAGTCTGTTCCAATCATCCATCACCCTATTTGTAAACCAATCTAGGCCTATCTCTTTACTAGAACGTTACTTGTGTCTGGTGTTGAATTGAACTTGGGAGAGGCTACTGCTGCCAGCCTGGGATAGTGAGTGAGTGTAGGTGAGGAAGCAGGTTCTAATGAGAGTGGGAGTCATGGCTAAAAGGTGTAAAGGTTAGGTTAGGCTATAATAAAGATATCAGATACGTCTTGATACAATACTAAACCAAGAACAAGTGTGTGTTGGGCCGAGGGAGGGACACAGTGAGGGAGGGAGCTGATGGAAGGGAAAAGGGAGTGTATTGAAGGTACTGTCAGGTGCAACATTAACCTAATAATACAACCAAAAGGGAGGATTATGATGCTACGTGGAGACATAATACAATACTTTTTTATATATAGTTTTTATTTCAACATTAATGAAGAAAAACGGATTCAAGCTACATTTTTTTTAAGTGAAAATATTTTAAAAGCCTTGGATGGGACACATACATACATACATACATACATACTTTACAAAATATTGATAACAGAGAAAACTTACGATATATATGACCCTTGTTGACCTTTGACCTATGATACTGTAATACATCCATAATACAATGAAATTACCCTCTGATTCATTAAGATATTATAATAAAGATACCAGATACATCTTAATACAATACTAAACCAAGAACAATCATTATAATAAATATAATAAACAGGATATAGAAGCAGTAATACTTTTAAATGTAATACCATAACAGCATCAGTGAATTAATGATAAGTAATGCAGTAACACCTTGAGTAGGATGTAGCACCAAGAGTATCATTGCATTAAGTTGTGTAAAGTGTAGGTGTGATAAGGTTAGGTTAGGTAAGGTTAGGTTAGGTAAGGTTAGGTAAGATTAGGTTAGGTTAGGTAAGGTTAGGTTAGGTTAGGTTAGGTTAGGTAAGGTAAGGTAAGGTTAGGTTAGGTAGGTAAGGTTAGGTTAGGTTACGTTTTATATGATTTTCTCTGGGCTGCGTTTGATGAAGTACAGTTGATGGTGTTTGTATTTCAGGGCAGTGTTTGGGGGTCCACGCTTGACACTGTGTTTGTTTGTTTGTTTGTTTGTGTGCTGTGTTTGTTTAATGCTTACGGGTCTGTTTGATGAGTGGAGAATTGGTATGGTGTTTGAGGGTCACGTTTGATGGATAATTGACTGTGTGTGTGTGTGTGTGTGTGTGTGTGTGTGTGTGTGTGTGTGTGTGTGTGTTTTGTGGCTTGTCTGGGGTGTGGATTTTTTGGGTTAAGTTTTCAAGTATTTATTTTCTTGCATATTATTGTTATTTTATGTGTTATTGTTGCATGTGTTTGTGTGTTATTTCTGTGTTATTAATGTTGTTGTTTTTGTTGTTGTTCCAGACTCCCTTCCAGAGGCCTAGAGGAAATAATGAATCTAAGGTGAAGAGGAGAAAGAAGCAGGAGAGAATCAAGAGGAAATAAAATAAGAAGAGGGAGAGGGAGAAAGAGGGAAGGAAAAAACAATAACAAGATAACAACAGACGTCGCCATAGGCTGATCCGAGCCCAAAACGCACCACCGCACACATACACACACGCACACACACACACAGACACGTACATAGCCATCATGTCTACACGCATCAAGAGGCAGCTGAGCAAGAGTGGCAGCGGGGGCGGGGTGGAGGGTCCGGCTGGGGGCGTGGCGGCAGCCCCCGTGTCGGCCGCCGCCGCCGCTGCTGCAACGACAGCTGCCGCCGCCCGAAGGAAGAGGCGAGCGGACAATTCAGGATCAGACGACGAGGAGCGTTCAGTCTGGACCCCAAAGCACCTAGGCGATCTGAGGGCATACAACCGATCCGCATCTGAGGCCCCGGCTGAGGTGTGTGTGTGTGTGTGTGTGTGTGTGTCTGCATGTGTGTGTGTGTTTTCCTATATTCCTCTATCTCTGTTTTAATATTTGTCTCACCTAAAAGAATAAGTAAATAATGAGGTTGCAAGAGGCCAGTTACAGTTAATCTACTCAAATCACCTCCTGTCTGTCTGTCTGTGTTCTAGCTCAAAGAATGGATGTCTGTGCTGTGTCTGTTGTGCTTACATTTGTCTGTGTGTGGTGTACTTGTATGGCTGTTCCTTCCTTCCCCTGTGTCTGTGTCTGTGTCTGCTTGCCTGCTTACAGACATAGATCAAGTTATAAGCAGATAAGAAACAGCCTCACTCAGATTTAAAATGAAATGCATGAATATATAACACAATATAGAAAGAATTGATATATAATAGAAGTAACACAGGAATCATATCTTTTGACCAACAGATATATAGATAAATAAATAAGTTTGATGTTTATTAACCACAGAATAAATTAAACAGCATTCTCACTCACAAAATTAATCTATAACTAAAAACTTTACTAAAATATATCTCACATACAAGTCTATAACCACACCACCATCACCTCCTCCTCCTCCACCACCCTCCCACCACCTCCTCCCACCACCCTCCTCCCACCACCCTCCTCCTCCACCACCCTCCCACCTCCTCCACCACCCACCACCACCACCACTACTAACCACCTCCTCACCCCTACAGTTATTCCGCAAGGACCTCATCTCGGCCATGAAGCTGGCAGACAACGAGCCACTGAGTTCGGATGACTTCTGGGGCATCGGTGACCCTTGGAGGCAGGAGTGGGAGCGAGGGGTGCAGGTGCCGGTCAATCCAGACTCCCTCCCCGAGTCATCAGTCACAGTCACCATACACAAGCCAGTCAAGGAACGGGAAGCCAATTTTAGGCTGTGAGTATATAGGAGTGTGTGTGTGTATGGGTGTGTGTGGAGGGTGATGCTATGTGTGGGTGTGGGTATGTGTGTGTATGTGTGGAGGGTGATGTTATGTGTGTGTGGGTGTGTGTGTGGAGGGTGATGTTATATGTGTGTGTGGGTGTGTGTGTGTGGAGGGTGATGCTATGTGTGTATATGTGGAAGGTGATGTTATATGTATGTGTGTGAGTGTTTAGGTGTGTGTGGGTGAGTTAGGAAGGTAATACACACACACTACTAATACCCTTCCCCTTTCTCTCCCTCCCCCCCTTCCCCCTCCACAGTCGGTCCCTCCATTGCAGTTCAAAAGAGAAGTTTATCCGAGTGAACCATGACGAATTCTTCAGCAACGAGCACCACGTTCTCAGTAATCTGCCCACGAAAGCAGAGAAAATGTGCCGCTACGATATGGATGATCTGGATGACAAGTGGCTCACCGCGTACAATGGGGAACGCGCAAGGATGGGTGCGTGTGTGGGTGTGTGTGTGTGTGTGTGTGTTGTGTGTGTGTGTGTTTGTGTTTGTCTCTGTGTGTGTTTTTGTGTGTGTTGAAGTGATTTTTTTTGTGTGTGTGTTTGTTATTTGTTTCTGTCTTCTTCTTCTCTTCATTTCTTCCTTCTCCTCTTTATCTCCTCCTTCTCTTTATCTTCTCCTCCTCCTCCTCCTCCTCCTCCTCCTCCTCCTTCTCCTCCTCTTTATCTCCTCCTCCTCCTCCTCAAGTCCTTTACCTCTCTTCTTCCTATCTCCCTTTCATTACCACCACTCTCCCTCCCATCCTTCCTTCTCTACTCTCCTAACCTAACTCACCCCCACTCCTTCCCTCCACCTCTCACCACCTTCCTCCACCCCCCCAGGAGCGGCCCCGGTCCCTCCGCTAATTTTTGAGATGATCGTGGAGCATCTGGAGGAAACTTGCTGGGAGAATATTCACAAAATGCTCAAAACCGA
>JAPQNM010000015.1:4161055-4173555 GCA_029783475.1 Metacarcinus magister
GGCAGGGCAGCTAGTGTTGTGTGGTGTGTGTGTGTGTGTGTGTGTGTGTGTGGTGTGTGTGTGGTGTGGGAAGGAGTATTTGAGAGTCTAATAGTGTTTGTTGTTGATTTCATTACATGTTTGTGTCATACATCATAACTAATTTCTCTCTCTCTCTCCCTCTCTCCATCCCACAGTCGAGCTTCAACAAGCCTTTGCTGACGCCCCGCAGTGAGGAGATTGACCTTTTGTCACATCAACAGGAACATGACATTGAGAACATGAAGATGTGTGTCCAGCTTCGGCAGTACCTGGAGAGGGTGAGTTTGTGTGTGCCTGTGTGTGTGTGTGTGTGTGTGTGTTTGCCGTAGTTGTAGCACACAGGATTTTCATAGTTAACTTTTATTTATTCTTCTCACATACAACCTCCACGTCCAACTCATTCCAAGCGTCAAGTGTGTGTGTGTGTGTGTGTGTGTGTGTGTGTGTGTGTGTTTAAGTAGTATAAATATCATACATAATCATGGGTTGGGTTTGTAGTAAATGTGGATGATCAAACCCGGAATGTCTATGGTATTAGAGATTGCATAAACTAAACTTGATAATGTCAGAGGGAAGGTTTTGATTATAATTATGGTGTTGAAAGCAGTAAGAGACTATTTTGAAATGAAAGGTAGAGTGCCATTGGCTAGATGAAGGAACACACAGGATGACATGCTGAGGATAGACGGCTTGGTCTCCTGCCATTAGGTGACAAACAAAAGTTGATCTGTGGAAACATGGAACGTTTTGTAAATGATGATGATGATGATGGTGTGTGTGTGTGTGTGTGTTACTAACCCCTTCCCCCCCCGGTACAGGTGAGGAACTTGTGTTACATGGTGAATCGTCGTGAGCGTTTGTCTCGGTCGTTCATCAAGACGCGGGAGCAGACCTTCTCCAAGCAGGCGTGTTTGCTGGGTGGCTCCTCCCTCAGCCCCCAGGAGGCTACCGCTGTGCTGCAGGCCAACCACGGCCCCTCTGTCTACGACCACATGTACTCCCACGCTGGAGCACCCCACCCCACGGCCAAGCAGTTTGAGCGTCTGGCGGCCCTCATGGCGGGCACGCTCACCGCAGACAAGCCTCGCCCACCCAAGAGACCGCCGCAGCGCAAGGATATTAACGGTCTGGTGCGGCCCAAGAAGGAGCGGCCAAACGAGAACCCCTACAAACGCAATTACGTTAACGGGGCGGAGCAGCGGCGCTCCAGGTCGTCCTCCACTGCCACCACCACTGACAGTGACTCTGATCTGCCAGCCACCAAGTGGACGCCGCCGGCCAAGGGTCCCGCCCATTACTCAGTGTACACATCCTCAGAGGAGGAGATGAACAAGGAAAACTTCTCACTCAAGGTGGAGCCATCCACACCCAAGCCCAACAAGCTCTTTGACACTCCCAATAAGACTGAGGTTGGGGCTGCCACTCCTGCCTGGGGCCGGCCGGGGCGACGGCGGCGAGGCTCAGGCCGACCCAATGCTATCAAGAACAAGGGTTACCGACCTGTGTACGAGGACTTTGATGCCCTGCTGGTCACCTCTCCAATGAAGATGGAGGCCGAGGACCCTGCCCCGCCTCGCCAAGATACCTCAGAGGAGGAGGCCACCAAGCCCCAGCAACCAGTCCGCCGCCGCATTAAAAAGAAGGTCACTCCACCCAAAGTGGAATCCAGCGGCAGCAGTGAAGAGGATGCCACCCCTACCCCAGCCTCTATCCCTGCTCCAGTACCCACACCCTCCCCCACCCTTGCCAAAGACAAGAAACAAACCCCTCGGCGGGGTAGATGGGGCAGGGGTGGAGTGGGTGAGGAGGAGCCGGGCGGGGTTCCTGTCAGCCCCGGACTGGTGGGCGGGACGGCCACTACGGTGCCCAAGCTGGAGCTGAGCGACGACGAAGAACTTGCCCCGCCCACCTACCGGCTGTCTAGCGATGAAGATGACGAGGATGACTCAGCCGGGCGGCAGGGCGGGGCGAGCAGTGATCCTGGAGAACACTCATCCTCATCCTCGGCCTCCACCCTCCCTGCCCCGCCCATCAAGACTGCCCCTGCCAGCGGCAGTGAGGCAGACAGTGAAGACGGGACAGAGGGTGGGGTGGATGGTCCCGGGGCTGCCGCTACCCTCAAGACCAAGGCAGCCAAGAAGGAGTTCACCCCTAAGATTGAGGCCAGGGTGGAGAGGATGAACAAACGGCGGGGCGGGCGGGGTGTTGGGCGGCGGGGCGAGGCAGTGGAGGCAGAGGCAACTCCAGGGCCACTGCTGGTACCGCAGAGGATGGCCGCCAAGAAGGCCTCAGAGCGCATCACTAGTCAGAACACCACCGGCCCCGCCCCAACCCTCCCCCCACAAGACACCCCTACCCCGGCCCAGGACACACCTACACCAGAGCCCAAGCGGTGCCCTGCACGTCCCACCAAGGAGGAGCCGGAGGAGGTCCCAGAGGAGGAGAGGAAGACCTCCCCCACCAAGGGCAGGAAGGCCAAGGCTCGGGAACGGCTGCAGGAGGAGCCGCCACCACCCTCCGAGGTGCCCAAGAAGGCCCTCTTCGAGCCACCAGAGATCCTACCCTACGTGCCCATGCGTCAGGCTGCCCGCAAGGCTGCAGAAAACCTCAAGGGTGGCACCAACAAGGGACTGGCCCCCGTCCCTGCCGAGCCTGAGGACACAGAGCCGGCCGCCAGCCCCGCCCCTCCACCAGCTAAGGCCAAGCGCACCCCACGCCAGGAGACGCGGGTGGGCGGTCGTGCAAAGTCCAAGTCTCCCCGTGCCGCCAAGCTGCTCCCCTCCATCCCAGCAGCTGCCCCCACGCCTTCCCCTGCCCCGGCACCAACTCCCACCCCAACACCCACACCAACACCCACACCCACGCCCACACCCACGCCCACGCCCACGCCCACGCCTACGCCTACACCTACACCTACACCTACACCTACACCTACACCTACACCTACGCCTGCCACAGACTCAGAATCAGAGAGTTCCCCGGAGAGTCCAGCCCGCCCCTCTCCACCCCGCCACCACCCTGCCAAGGAGCCCCGAGACCTGCTCAAGGCTGCCAAGTCCATCTTCTCAGACAGTGAAGAGGAAGGATCAGCAGCCACCCGGCGAGAGCGTCTGCCCCCCGCCCCTGTACAGGTCCAAGCCCAGGCCCAGGTCCAGGCCCAGGCCCAGGCCCAGGCCCAGGCCCAGGCCCATGCCCAGGCCCAGGCCCAGGCCCATGCCCAGGCCCAGGCCCATGCCCAGGCCCAGGCCCAGGCTCAGGCCCAGGCCCAGGCTCAGGCCCAGGCCCAGGCTCAGGCTCAGGCCCAGGCCCAGGCCCAGGCCCAGGCCCAGGCCCAGGCCCAGGCCCAGGCCCAGGCCCAGGCCCAGGCCCAGACCAAGGCCAAAGCCAAGGTCCAGGTTCAGGGCCAGGGCCAGGGCCAGGTTCAGGGCCGGCCTGATCCCTTGCTGGAAGCAGCCAAGGAGGCACACCCTGGGGAGCAGTTTTTTCGTGGCGAAGTCTTTGTACGAGAGTACCAAAGCTCCTCCTCAGACGGAGAGTCTGGGGCAGGGCGGCCCTCCACTCCTGGCCGGCCCCAAGGAGACCACCCCACCACCAGAGCCTCACACCAGCCCTTTCGTGGGTCAAGAGGCTCCGGCGACCTCCGCCTCACCTCCTCCTCAGACAGTGAGGGCCGGGAGGTGGAGAACCAGGCGCCTCCCTCAGGTCACACCCACGGCACTGGCCCCCGAAGGACGGCCCCCGACAAGAAGCTTAAAACTTCCGATGGGCGGCCTGAACACGGGTTTCAGCCGCCGACTACTGAGAGAGGTGAATCCAGAGTGGCCGCGGAGGGAGGCAGGGCTGGGGGCAGGGGCGGGGCGGGGTCGCGCTTCCTGCGTCACAGTCGGGCTCAGTGCAGACCGAGAACTTCTGCTGGTGACCTCGCCCTGCAAGACAACGCGGGTAACACTGATGCGCCATCCCCCCGTCGAGCCGGCCCCAACACACGAGAGAGAGACTCGGGGAGAAGAAGAGAGAGA
Organism: Metacarcinus magister; assembly: GCA_029783475.1. Classification (NCBI taxonomy): domain Eukaryota; kingdom Metazoa; phylum Arthropoda; class Malacostraca; order Decapoda; family Cancridae; genus Metacarcinus; species Metacarcinus magister. Next base: position 4,165,096 of record JAPQNM010000015.1, read on the forward strand.
GAACTTGCTGCTGGTGGCCCCACCGCCTCCCCCCGTGGGGCGCCCTGCAGAGAGGTACAGCCTGAGGAACCATCCACCCACCCCGCCCTCCTCGGTTGCCCGGAGAGGGTGCCGCTCACCCCCGCCGAAGAGGCGCCGCCACTAACGTTCGGGGATGTGGCTGCGGCAGCGAAACTAAGGGAGGCTGAACTAGTACAAAGGCGGCGGCTGGAGGGTAATAGCAGCAGGGAACCCACAGAGCCCCATCCACCTCTCCGAGCCTCTATGGGCAGTGGGGAGGAAGGTGAGGCTCCCTCACACTCCCCGTCTCCAGTCCCTGCCCAGCAAGACTCCTCAAGACTGAGTCCTCTGCCAGGCAAAGGGGACGATGGGGATGATGAGGAGGAGGACGAGGAAGAGGAGGAGACTGTGGCAGCAGAGGAAAAGAAGGAAGACAAGCGGCCAAGCTTGGAACATGCACCAAGCCCCGCTCCACCCCATGGTTCTGGGCAGGGCCCTGGGGAGGGCAGGTCACACTTGCCACCATTTGTGTTTGTGGACGAGGAGGAGGTGAAGGTGGACACCTCAGACACGGAACAGGAGAACAAACGTGTGCGTGTGTGTAACAGTGAGGACGAGGCTGTAGTGGCTAGCAGTGTGGAGGCGCGGGTAGAGCAGCCCAAAGACAGTGGTTATAAGAGTGCAATAACGACGCCAGAGCCCCTGGAGCGGGCTCTTCCTGGGGTTGTGGAGCCTCCGGGACCTGTACATAGTGTTGTAAATAGTTTTATGATGCCCGAGGATGCTGACTCCAGCAACAGCAGCAGCGGCAAGACCCCAGCCTCCACTCATACCCTGACCTCCACCCCAATGCCTGCTGTGGTCCCCACCCCAGAAGGCCCCAGTGAGATGAAGCAGCAGCAGCAGCAGCAGCAGCTGCCCGTAAACAAGTTCCTCTCCCCCTCCAAGAGGAAAAACCTGGAGAACGTGATTGGTGAAGTGAAGAGACAGGCAGAGGCCCACCTGGAGCCCTGTGTCCCAAACACCCCTGCCTCAGTCCCAGCCCCTGCACCTACCCCTACCCCTGCACCCACCCCTACCCCTGCCCCCACCCAAACCCCTGCCCCAGTACCAGCCCCCACCTTGCCTCTGGCCACTGGTCCTAGCCCACTGGGACCCACCTCCCCTCCACCCACGGATGGCCCCGCCTCAGCCTCCTCGTCATCAGCGTCAAGCTTTGTGGAGCAGTGGCGGGGCCAGTGGAAGAGTCCCCCGCCAGCAGATCGGCAAGTGGAGGCACAACACCTGCCGCCATTGACCCAGCTGGATATGGCTTCCATCATGGACCTGCAGCGGGCCATTTACACCCCAGACTACAACCCTTTCATGCCCCTCAGCTCCAGTGCAGCACTACTCAAACACTTAAGGTTTGAACAAATGTTCAACCCACTTGCCTACCTGCAGCAGCAGCAGCAACAGCAGCAGCAACAACATCAGCAACAGCAGCAACAACAACAACAGCAACAGCAACAGCAACAGCAAAAACATCACCAACAGCAGCAGCACCAATTTCAACAATTGCAGCAGCAACAGCAACAGCAACAGCAACAACAACAGCAACAACAACAACAACAACAACAACAACAGCAACAGCAACAGCAACAACAACAACAACAGCAGCAGCAGCAGCAGCAGCAGCAGCAGCAGCAGCAGCATCCATCCTCAGCACTCGAGCTTGCCAGTTTGGTGCAGCAGCAGCAGCAGCAGCAGCAGCAGCAGGCTCCACCCAGCTCGGGGAACAAAGTTATCAAAGCAGCCCAGCCCTCGCCAGGTTCAGGCTACAAAGTCCCACCTTCCCAACCTTCCCCAGGGGCTGGCCAGAAAGTTCCACCACCTCAGGCTTCCCCAGGGCAGAAAGTGGTCCCTCCCCAGCCCTCTCCAGGGGTGGGGCTTAAGGTGGCCCTCTCACAGGTCTCCCCAGGAGTTGGTCTGAAAGTGCAGGCCTCCCAACCTTCTCCAGTAATGGGCCACAAAGTGCCACCACCCCATGTTTCTCCAAACGCACCCAAAGTTCCACCTCCTGCAGCCTCCCCAGGGATGGGATTCAAAGTGGCTCCTCCCAAAATCTCCCCTGGGGTAGTGCCACCCCAACTCTCTCCCGGAGTGGTGCCTCCGCAGCCCTCCCCAGGGACAGGACAGCAGGCAGCGCCTCCGAGGCCCTCTTCACCAGGGCCCATACCTGTCTGCTTACCCAGCCCTACCCTCACGCCCGCCAAAGCACCGCCCCCGACTCCCTCCCCTGCCGCCCCGCAAGCCAGCAGCAACAGGCATCAGGCAGGTCCCGAGGCCTCAGTATTACCGCCCCCACACACCTCTCCACCTGGCGACCTGTCAGTATTACTGTCCCGCCCAATCTCTTCCCCCCCAAAGGTGGCTGCACCCCTGCCCTCCCCGCCTAATGCTGTGCTGCCACCCAAGAGGGACTCCGCTCTACCAAACGCTCTGGTGGCTGGACACCCTGCCTCTAATTCTCCCTCCAGCCCACTCGTCTGCGGTCGATCCTCTTCACCTGGCCCCACCCCAGAGGCAGTCATCGAGACCATCACTCTGGAAGACGGCGAGAGCACCCCGCATGATGAGTCTTCGGGGACAGGGGGCGGGGCAGGCCAGAAGCGGGTACCTATCTACATGCAGGAGGCGGCGCGGGGGCCACGGGTCGCGGAGAAACGTTCCCCGCGTGCCCGCACGGCATCCCCACGCTGGAACAAGGAGCCTACACGCACCCGTGAAAAGAAACCTGCAAAACGGGGCTACAACAAGGGTCGAGGGCGAGGCGCAGGTGGCCGGGGTCGGGGTAGAGGCCACAGCCCACGCTTTAACTCGGCCTCGGTGCCCAAGGAACTGGTGGGCACCGTCTACGACTTTGACTTTGACAACGACTTCGATGATGATGGGCCAGCTGCCAGCACCACCCTGGACGACCTTCGCCGCTCACGCGAGAAGCGTCAGTCTGTGGACGCTGCACCCACACCCGCGCCACCATCCCTCACGCCCACACACGTCCCTGCCATTGAGCCCCGTGAACAATCTCCTAAGAAGGGCAAAAAGGCCAAGTCTGCCCACAAGGACAAGGCTGTGGCCGCCCCCGTCACTGCTTCCGTCGCTGCTGTCATTAGCAGCGAAACTGAGGTGCAGGATGACAATGTGGCCAAAATCCTGCAGGACTACCACAACATGCAAAACTCACAGCTGAGGCGCAGCGCCCATTCACCCTCGCCGCAGCGGCCTGATGTTCTCCCTGATGGTCCCGCTGAGGCGCCGCAGATGCTGCCCTACTCGTCAGGCGTCACCGAGGACAAGCTGGCTCTCTCGGGACTAAGTGACACTCGTGACGAGGCACAGGTGGAGACAGGTGTGTCCGGTACACGTGGTGCAGGGGGCGAGGACCCCGCCAAGGCCGCGGTGCCCTCAGCCCAGCTTGGTGTGGACGAGCGAACCAACCAGCTCAAGTTGAAGATCAAAGGGCCCTATGCCAACTCATACTCCAGCAGCAGCGTAGCAGTGCCTCCACCCCCTGCTTCCTCCACAACCTCTACGCTGCGGCGCATGAGGAAGAAGGAGTTGATTCGCCAGTACTGCTGCCAGGACCAGCTACCCCCCGCAGAACACCATGGGGACCCTAGCGGCGCCCTCAGTGCCCCAAGCCCTGCGCCGCACGTGCGTTCAGGCATCACCATCCCCAAGGCCGTGGCCTCCATGACCTCCATTCCAACACGCGAGGATTATAAAATGTATACGCAGGAGGAGGCCGGTGGGAGACGCAAACGACCCTCGCGGGAGCTGCGTCACCTCAAGGTATGGGCCATCAAGGAAGATGGCGGCGGTAGTGGCGGCATCAGTGGTGGTGGCAGCAGTGGCAAGCGGAACTCCGAAAGCGGCGAGAGTGGAGACCCCAGCAGGAAGAGGCCGCGGAGCACGAAAGATGCCACAGGCAAGGGCGTCCTTCCAGTGGAGGACCAGGACATCACCGCCGCTGCCAATGTCGCCAACGTTGTTGCTGTCGCCGCCGCTGCAGCTAACGCTGCCAATGTTGCCAAGCCGCCTAAGCTGAGGATAAGTTTGGGCAAGAACAAGACTGAGGTGACCACGGTGCCTGCTGAGCCTGTCTCTGACGCCGACACCGTCACCCCTGCTGCCCACCGCCACCATCACCACCACCACCATCACCAACACCACCACCGGCCACCCAAGAAGCGCCTGGCCGAGGATAACCCAATGGTCAAGATCAAGAGTGATAACCTCAAGTTCCGGGAGCAGATCATGGCAGACTTTGACAAGCCGGGCCGCAAGAGTACCGGTGAGCGAGAGCGGCGTGCCAAGAAACGTCGGGTACTGGGCGGCGGCGGCGGGGGAGGCGGTGGATCGGGGTCGGAGCAGGAGGACCGGCATGCGGTGAAGGTGATCGCCGGGGACAGCACCAACCCAACTAAGCTGGTCATTCGCCGCTTCAAAAACAAGTGTGATGCACCCACCGTCCCCTCCGTCGCCGCCGCCGCCACCACCAACAACAACAATAACAGCACTGCTTCTGCCGCCGCTGCTGCAGTCGCTGCCGCCGCAGGTCGCTTGGTTAAGGTGAAGGACGAGCCCAACCCACTGCCGCCCTTGCTCAAGATCAAACTGCCATTGCCCAAGGCTGAGCCGGAGGCAGCACGGGACAGTGGCGGCAGTGACTGTGCGGCACCCAAGGTTCCATTGCGCCTCAAGTTGTCCCGTCGCCCTGACGGCTACGTGGCATCAAACTCCCATCGGCGGCCGCCGCCTAGCGTGCTGGACCATGGTCCTGGCCCTCCTGTGCCTCCCCGCCCACCAGATTTGCCCCAGGACACGATACGTACTTCTGACGTCCCTAACACCGCCCCTGCGCCCTTCCAGACCACCACCACCAATTCCACCGGACCTGTCACCATGTCGTCGCGACCCTCGTCACGCCTGGGCCTTGTGCCGCCCCCCTCTGGGCTCGAGGACCGCCGCACACCGCCCCAGAGAGCGCCAGAGCCCCGAGTTCCGCCCCCAGATAGCAGAATACCTCCTTGTGGTGCCCTGCCTCCCTCCCCCCCTCCCCCAGCTTACCAATACAGCGGCGCGCCACCGCCTGCACCTTCCGCACCTCCCCCCTCCCTAGGGCATGAACCGCTTGGTCTAGGCCCCCTTGAATATGGCTTGGGGGGGCTTGGGCCCCCGACAATTCACCCTGACCCTGAGCAGCAGGAGGTACTACAGCGGCTGGCGGCGGTGGCGGCGGCGGCGGTTCGTGGCGCTGGCGGACCGCCGCCGCCGCCGTTGCCCACCCAGACGGGGCCGCCGCCGCCGCTGTTGGACGTGACGGGCGTGGCGGGGCTGCGCCACCCGCTCTACCCCTTCAAGGAAGGCTCCGACTGCAGATGATAAAAGCTGCGTCCCTCTAGTACTAGTGCCACTAATACCACTACAGTAAGGACTACACGTTAAGTAATAGCTATGTACTAGTTACTACTACTAGAGAGAGAGAGAAAGAGAGAAAGAGAGAGAGAGAGAGCCGTAACCATGTACAAATGTAGATAGAGTCGGTAGGGGCGGGCATGCGGGCGGGCGGGTCTGGGGCGCCTCCCCCTCGTGGGCTATTCATCACATGCATCTTGTTCATCACAGCAACAAACAAACCAACAAACAAAACAGTTTTATTGAGCACTGTTCGTCTGTCTGTGTGTCCGTCTGTCTGTCTGTCTGTTTGTCTGTCTGTCCGTTTCATTCATACGTTTCGCGAGGAAGATGCTTTTGTTTACCCTCCACGCCACGGAGGAGAAGGAAGGCCCGCCCTTTTTTTATATCTTTTTGTACCATTGTAAATAGGACGAATGTACAAATTAATGTATTCGCATTTTTTATTCTTTTTATTACTTTTGTACAGATTTGTTCTTGTTTTTAATTTTTTTCTCCATGGTTTTCATTCGCACTCATCCGCCTCGTCTGTACGGAAGAAAATATCCTTATTTATTTATTTTTATCCCTCAACGACGTCGTGTCACAAATAGTTAAAGAACGCCGCCGCCATCATGTCTTTCGAATGTCCGGAATTATAAAATTTTAAATATATTTTTCCTCCGTCTTTCCTACACCCAACCAACTTTTTTTTTTAATATAATTTTAATGTACTCAACGCCCTCGCCCTTCCCGGTTTAGCCAAGGTAATGGTGGTGGCGGACGCCCGGCGAGTGGGCACAAAGTGATAAAGAATGTATTGTCTGAAGAGTAGCCTGTGTGGCGTTATGCTTTTGTTTGGAGACTCCAAAGAGGCGTCCACCTGTGACCTGTCCCTCAGTGTCAAGCAGGAGGACGCAGGAGCAGGTCGTCGCTGAAGGGCTCTGAAGCAGGACGAAAGGTAGACAACAGAGAAAGAAAGAGAGAGACATCGTTTTCAGTATGTAAATGACGCCAAAGTCAAAACCGGTGAAGTGGTGTCTTATTTTATCATTATCATAAAAAACTTTCTCATTTTATTATGTGTTCGCCATACATTTCGTACCACGCGCCTCTCCCCTTATACACTTACACATACACACACACACACACACACACACACACACACACACACACACTAACACTAACACGTTATCACGGTTGCGTTACGTTGTGAGGTGTTTGTGACGTGTTGGGTGGACCTTTGTAAATATAATAATAATGTACATAGATCAAACAAAAATTAAAGAATTTCCTCCACTGACCTTGGGCTCCTCAAGAGACGAAAAAAGCGAGATAGTCTTGTAAAATCTTTAGTGTCATGTGATAACAGTAAAATTATTGAAATATAAATTTTTTATGTTATATACAAGTTGTTTTATTGTGGCTTCTGTATGTATGTGTTTGTGTGTGTGCGTGTCTTCTCGGAGAACCTTCCATCTGATGAAGTGTAGCAGTGGGAGTAACGGTCATCAAGCTGTTCTACGTATTATTTCTTTATTTCTTGTTCCTCGACGCTGGTCAGGTAAGTGTAGGATAGATAGTTTCAAACCCAAAATACTGTAGAAATACAGTTTAGTAATACACTAATGTTGTGGTTCATTATTACGCTCCAAATTAAACTCAAAAACAGTAGAAACTACAAAAAGCGTGACATTTTTAAACAATCCCCATTACTTGTACTACATAAAAAAATAAAGTATAAATAGTAATATACATACAACCCTATTTTAATCAAACTATAAGAATATATAAATAAATATATTAAACAAGAGTGAATAAGGAGTAAAAGGATGAATTATAGTAGTAGTAGAATAGCCAATCCCATCTTTCGCACGGGTGGCTTTGTGGTTCAATGCTCGGCTTGTGAACTAAAGGTGAGTTCGATCCTGGGCCACGGCAGCTGCTTGGTGAGAGGGGCAACATTCTCGTTAACCCTAGCAGAACTATATGATCAATAATAACCTAGTTGGGGGAATCATCTAAACACCTTAATCGTTCTCTAGTTAACTGACGGATCTGTAGGAGTAACAAGTGTGTGCAAGCATCAATTAATAACACATCACGTATACCACCAGATAAACTCATAATAAATGTTTTCGTAATGTATAGATCAATTGAAGAAGAAGAAACTTAAGGTAGTCCGTGAGTTGAGTTGTTCCGTTGAGGCGGCGTCACTCCGGTGTGGCGAGGCTGACCATGTGGTGGCGGCGTCGATGTTAGTTTACTTAAATTTGGTGTTTGTGCAATAATTCGAGTGTTTTAGGCTGTGTTGAGGCTTGGAAATGAACGGTGAGTACACTTAGAACCTCCTGTATGTATGATTCAGGTTCAAAATGCCGTGTTGACGTTTAATCACCATTTATGATGTTTTAACCTTTCCCAGACGCCAAGCTGAACAATCATGGCTTCGTTTGTTTATATTTTCTTACGTAATTACCATTATACTCTGCACCATTGGGAGTTCCTTTACTGCGCATCTTATAAAAGGACTGAGGAACTGTTTTTTTCAAGTGTCAGTCATATAATACTTGTTTCAGAGATATTTTATTTGTTTTGTATGGTTAGTACCAAGCTGTATGTTAATGCAAATGCAGAAGTAGGTCTTATTTGTTATTTTTTCTAAGGTAATCTGACCAAAGTAATCTAACTTAAATTTAACTAACGTAACCTAACCTAACCTAACCTGATCTAACTTACCATATATACTACAAAGTTACCACGTGCAGATAATTCTTACCTGTCGTGTTTCTGTACTAAATAACCATTTGTATCAGTTGAAAAATTGGTATTATTTTACATCTTCACCAGAATGCTCTAGAGAATTCAGGGTCATATTTTTGCATTACCTGGTGTATTTTGAGAAGGTTTTCTTAATTACATTTCCGTCGCAAATTCTTAGTTTGTGAGATATTCAATGTTTTCTGTGAGACCTTCTCTTCGAAAAGTAAAGTTTAGTTTGGTTTGAACAAGGTTCTGTTA
>JAPQNM010000015.1:4188555-4191055 GCA_029783475.1 Metacarcinus magister
GCGTGTGTGCAACACTTACCGTCACAGACGCCAGGGCCGCCGCGGCGTCACTCGAGGTGGATCTCCGCGCCACACTGCTCCGGGAAGGCTTTGTGCCGCTTGTGGGCATGGAGGTCACCGGCCCCTGGGCTGCCCAGCCCCCCCGGGTCACCCTGCAGCGGATATTGCAGGTGTGGGTGGGGGAAGCGGGGCACCACCTGGGCCCCTCCGCCTCCCGCCTGCGGGGGCCGCACCCTCAAGCCCCCACCGGGGAACACAGCCTCGAGGGGGCTGGGCGGGAAGCCAAGTGTGGTGTCCGCCGGTGAGTGGCAGAGTCCCCGGGGACTGTCCCCGCCACCGCTCAGCAGCAGCACTTCCCGCGGTGACCTGCAGTATTGCGCTGACGAGTCCCCGGGGGAGCGGGAGTACAGGGTGTCGGGGGGAACGTCCCCAGGCTCATAGGGGGAGCGGACCAGCAGGCGGCGGCGGGGATCCTCTAGGCTCTCCATCATGGGGGAGCCCGGGGAGCCTGCGTAGGGATGGGGTGCCAGACCCTGGTGCTGGGGCATCAGGCCCCCCGCCCCGCCGCCCATGCAAATAGGGATGGGGCTGGAGGTGTGCCCCGGAGCATCTCGGGACATGCAGTGGCCCTGCATACCGTCCCCGCCGCCCATGTCCTGTGGTCCCAGGGGCACCAGGCCGAAGTAGTACCAGGTGGGCTCGGATCGGCCGCCACACTTCCTCACCTCCACGTTAGGGAAGCAATGTTTCACCAACTTGCCGAAGTAGTTTAGCGTGACGGCACTCTCGCCCACCGCCTTGCAGTAGGCACAGTAGGAGCTGAACACAGCACTCTTCATGGTGACGTGGCCGGAACCCGCCTCGTACTGGGAACGCAGCCACTCGATCACCAGCTCGGCACTCTTGTTGTCCGTGGCGATCTCTTTCTTGCGTGATCGCTGTGCGGGGTCCTTGCCGGCCATGAACTGGTGCAGCTGGCTGCTGGGCTTGACGGCGATGCCACAGTAATGGTACTGAGGCTTGACACGCCCGCCCAGCCGCCGGATGCTCACCTTAGGGAACACCTGACGTACAATCTTGCCGAACACATTCATCTCGAAGGGCGTCTGCTTGATGGACCGCGCGTACTGCTCGTAGTGGTGGTAAGCCTCCGCCTTGAGCACACACGAGTCCGGCACAGACTCAAAGTTGTCTGTGAGCCACATGCTGAGGTAGTACTTGCCGTCACGCAGACCCTCCCGAGGCCCGCCGCGCGCACCACTGTCCTCCTCCACGTAGTGCTCGTAGGGCGCCTCGATCCGCTCGTCTTCCAGCAGCGGCGAGACGCGCGGCGCCGTGGCGGGCGGCGGGGACTGTTCGATGCCGTGGAGCTCCTGGGCGGGGGGCATGGGGTGGTCGTCCACCAGCTCCTCCAGCTGGCCGTCGAGGGGGGAGTGTGGCGCCGTCCTCACGCCGCGGTAAAATGTTTTCTCCGGTGGGTGGATCATGGTCACCACACCCCGGAACAACTTCATCACTGTCTCGTCAAAGTAGGTAAGGGGCAGCGCCATCACGCCCGACAGGTCACAGTCCTGCTTGTAGTGGGCGTACAGCTGGTCCCTGTTGACGCACATGGCGGAACATTCCTGCAGCGCTTGCGTCAACCACTCCCGCAGCCGCACTTCCCACGCATTCTGCGCAGAGTTTTCAGGGTAGTGGTCATCCTCGCCCTCGCTGGGCCAACCGTCGAAGATTGCACGGAAGCGAGGCTTGTAGATGCGCTTGGCCTTGGGGTCACGGCCTGCGTGGTGCCCCATGAGGGAGGCGCCCATCGAGGAGTGCCGCGAAGGGCCTTCAGATAGGTAGGGCATCTCCATCTCAGAGTCATCGCGCGGCATGTGCAGGTCGAGCGGCTCATCCTTCACCATGAAGTCATCCTCGAGTGGCTCGTCCTTGAGTTTGAGGTGCTGGAGGCTGTAGTCGACGGGCTCCTCCTTAATGTATGACTGCATTAGGTAGTGCTGGGGGGCGTGGGCCCCTGAGAGTGGCGTGTTGGAGTCCCGTAACGAACCTTCAGATGTGTCCGACACGGGGCTCCGACACCCGCAGTCGTCGTCATCGTCGTCATCGTCTTCGTCGTCGTCGTCGTCGGGGTGCAACTCCTCACGATAACACAGTCTGCCGTTGCTGAACATGAGCTCCACGGCGCCCTGCAGATCCCCAGGGGCAGTGTCCAAGGGCAGCGGCGCCGCGCGCTCCTGAATGCCAAAGTAAAACTTGTGCTGGTTGGCGCGAGGGCCGAGTCTGCGACCTGCAGCGTGTGGGAAGGCGTGGCTGAGCACCATGGCGAAGTGCTGCGTCGGGAGGGGGTCACCCACGTTCGCCACACACTCACTCACGTACCGGTCATACACTTCAGCCTTGAGCACCGAGGAGTCTGGCACCAAGTGGTAATTCTTGTGTAGCCACAGCAAGCAGCGGTGCACGTCACCCTTGTCTGTGGGCAGCTCCCTCTTCCTGA
>JAPQNM010000015.1:4206608-4209108 GCA_029783475.1 Metacarcinus magister
GACGGATGCTAGAGAGAGGAGAGAGTTTACTCTTGAGGGAGGGAGGGGAGAGAGTTGTGGACTGTGAGAGTGACGATTTTCGAGAGAGAGAGAGGTTGTTTACGCATAGTGCCCTTTCTCCATGTTTCCCTCCCACGTGCAGTTTTTGTAAAAACTTGATATATAACCCTCCTATGACCCCACCCCCCCTCCCTCCCTCCCTCCCTCCCTCTGTCTTATTTATCTCCTCCATGACCTTTGAACTCAGTGGTCACGACATCCCCGCCCCCGCCTCCGCCCTGCCCCCGCCCCCCCCTTTCCACCTTGCCCTACCACCGCCACTGTCCTCGTAATAATAGTTGTAGTAGTAGTAGTAGTAGTAGTAATAATAGTAGTAGTAGTAGTAGTAGTAGTAGTAATAATAGTAGTAGTAGTAGTAGTAGTAGTAGTAGTAGTAGTAGTAGTAGTAGTAGTAGTAGTAGTAATTGTTGTTGTTTTACTCGTAGTTGTAGAAATAGTTATAGTAGTTGTATAAAGATCAATATACTTGTGAGCAGGTTCGAAATTCTCTCTCTCTCTCTCTCTCTCTCTCTCTCTCTCTCTCTCTCTCTCTCTCTCTCTCTCTCTCTCTCTCACTCTATCTACAGTAACGCATTTAAAAAAGAGATGCGTAGGGAGGCTGTGAGAGAGAGAGAGAGAGAGAGAGAGAGAGAGAGAGAGAGAGAGAGAGAGAGAGAGAGAGAGAGAGAGAGAGAGAGAAGGGGTGGGAATTCGTACTCTCCCTCCATCCTTTCCTCCTTCTCTCCCTCCTGTAACCTTCCTTTCGTACCCTAAGTTATGTGAGGAGAAATACATGAGTGTGCATCGGGGGAGGGAGGGAGGGAGGGAAGGTGGGAGGGAAGGTGGGATGGAGAGAAGAGGAGGGAGAGAAGAGGGAGGGAGGTAAGGATAATTATAGTATTGGCAAGAGTTATCTGTTGTTTATTTGGTACAAGAGACGCAGTGGGATGATGGTACGTACTATTATTATTACTATTATTATTATTATTATTATTATTATTTATTATTATTATTATTAGTATTGGTGGTGGTATTATAGTAGTAGTACAAATAGTATGAGTAATAGTAGTAGGAGGAGGAGGAGGAGGAGGAGGAGGATTAGTATAAAGGTAGAGCAGACAACATCAGTCGTACCTTCCCCACCCACTCCTCCCTCCTGCCTAAGATGAAAGCGATACCATATAGTATAGAAAAACTAGCGTGGAATTTGTATAGGAAAGTAAGAAAAATGGTCTATCTACTTTTAGTGTCTCTGTGGTTCAGTGTTCGACTCGTGAGGTTGTGAGTTCGATCCTGGCTCACGACAGCTGCTTGGTGAGGGGCAACGCTCTCTCGTTAACCCTAGCAGGACTATATGGTACATAGATAATTATATATAACTCGTGTGGGTTATTTAATCTACGTCTACTACCACCACCACCACCACCACCACCACCACTACTACTACTGCTACTACGTATCTGGATCTTGCTGCGTACTACTACTACTACTAAAAAACCCACTGCGTAATGTTTCTACGCAGGAATGAAATATATACTCGATTTCGAGAACTAGTGCTTAGTGATTATCGAGTTTTTTCTTAAATATTTCAATTGTGATACTGTGAACTATTTGTGCTGATAAAGAATTAAAAATATTCACGATTCTACTACAGAAAATGTGCTTCACTTCGCTCGATCTACAACGCTTACCAATGCTCTTGAAGCCATTGTTACGAGTGGTACTTGTGTGATCGGTAGTTACATTGTCGTTTATTCGTATATTGTGAGAGCCACTTCTATTAGGACCCTCGTAGCCTACGTTTGGATAAACTGAATAAGTTTAGATCCTTTAGTCGTTCTTCCTAAGGCTTCTTTTTTTCGCAATCTAGGGATAATTTTAGTAACTTTTCTTTGTATTCTCTCCAGCTTATCAAATGTTTTTTTTTATAGTATGGTGACCAGAAATGAATACACTATTCTAGATGAGGGCGTACGAGTGCATTAAATAGTGTAAGGATAACTTTTTTCAGATTTATACTCAAAATAACACGAGGAGGAGGAGGAGGAGGAAAATTGTTAAGTAAATACAGAAAGAAAAGAAAAGAAATAATAAAAACACAACAACAGCAATAATAATAATAACAAAAACAACCATAATAATAATAATAATAATAATAATAATGATAATGATAATAATAATAAAATAGATCATAATAATCCTAAAACAAGAATACCATTGAACTTGCACTGATTTCCGGAACAAACTTACATACTCCTCCTCCTCCTCCTCCTCCTCCTCCTCCTCCTCCTCCTTTTCCTCCCTCCCTCCTGGCACCCTACTGAGAGCCACGCGGTCGCTGGCACTTCTCCAACACGATGCCAGACCACTTCTAAGCCCCCCTCTCTATCCCCCCCTCTCTCCCTCTCTCCCTCTCTCCTCTCTCCAGGGTACAACACTCTGCGCTACCGTACGACGCTTC
>JAPQNM010000015.1:4214108-4259108 GCA_029783475.1 Metacarcinus magister
GCCTACCATACTCTTCTTTAACAATCATCAATCATCATTACAATCATCATTAAGCTGATTCACTAATATAATTGTTAACAGTAAAGAACCATAACTGTTATATCTGAGTTCCTATGTAATTGTCTAAAATAACACCTTGTGGAACGCCTTTACGATCTAATTTGAGAGAGAGAGACAGAGAGAGAGAGAGAGAGAGAGAGAGAGAGAGAGAGAGAGAGAGAGAGAGAGAGAGAGAGAGAGAGAGAGGAAACCATTAGTCATTTACCTGTTTTCCTGAAGCAATAAATTTCGTTAAGGAATTTATATTTACACGCCACTGAACAGAGAATTCGATATTTTCTTGAACATTAAAAGAACGCTCACTCATCATTCTTTTAGCCACAAAGCAATTTTTTTTTATACAGATGAACGTAAATTATATTCGTGTATTGAAGTCATAAAAAGCAACATTTTTACCAACTTTTTCCTCAATTAAGAAAGGAATGTTGCGCAAGTGTGGGTGTGCGACACTTCTTATCTCTCTCTCTCTCTCTCTCTCTCTCTCTCTCTCTCTCTCTCTCTCTCTCTCTCTCTCTCTCTCTCTCTCTCTCTCTCTCTCTCTCTCTCTTTCAGCATCTATATCAGTAGTATCTCACATTATCTTTATCAGTTACAAACAGGAAATGTGTGTGTGTGTGTGTGTGTGGGGTCCGTTTGTCTGTATGTTTCTATGTCTGCCTGTTTGTCTATCTATCAATAAATCGATCAATTAGTCTGTATGTCTGTCTGTATGTGTGTATTCATCTCAGTGTCTGTCTGTCTGTCTGGTTGTTTACCTTTAATGTTAACTGGACCTCCAACCCTTGCTTCTATTTCTCCTACTGTCCTCTTTACAGGGTCTGGCGACAAGCGTGTGTGTGTGTGTGTGTGACAGATTGGAGTTGGCGTTGGTGGTTTGGTGTTTTGGGGATGGTGGAGCCAATCCTAAGGAGGTTGGAGTTAATGGTAATGCTGTTCATTCCAAAAACTACCTCAATATTCTCGGCATCTCGGTTTGGCAGCTCGTCAAAACTGTAACTAAAAATCGAAGATGAATTGTGATAATTTAACTGCATCAAGGAGCGGAAGCACCTCGGGATGCTGGACCAGGTTCCGGCGTTGGTTCAAGCAACGTTCTAATACAGAGCGTGAACAAACCCCGGGATGCTGGAGTTGTTTCCGGCGTGTGTTCAGGAGACAACGCCCCGTGGTGGGCCTGCTGGAAGTAAAACACTTTGAAAAGGATCAGGTTGTGGAGCTTGCTGAAGAATGCAAGGAAGAGGAGAAAGCGGCTGAACCTCTTGGTGAGAAACGAGAGGAAGAGGAACAATCTTTCGAGAGTGTTGGCGAGGAATGTGAAGAACAGAAGCAGGCTGTGGAGGCTACTAAGGCTGAAGAGGAAAGGAAGGAACAAAGCAGGCAGGTGACCCTGAAAGAAAGGAATCTGCAGGTATGTCAAGAGGAGGACGGCGACGATTGGACTGTTGTCAATCGAAAAGCAAAGAAAAAGAATCGCAAGGTTGTGATGATTTGTGAAGAGAAGACGGAAGAAGTGAAGGAAGTGAAGGCCATTAAAGGCAACACTCAGAAGGCAAAGCAACATCCACCCTCGAGGAAGCTTGGTGGTGTGGCTAAGGATGAGCAGAGTGTGCGGCAGTCTTGGAAGGAAGACGAGGTGGTGGTGTTCGTGGAGGTGGCGCCCAAGATGCGGCGCCACGTGGTGGGTCCCCGCGGCGACACCCTCCGAGCCCTGCAGCAGGAGCACCGCGGCGTGCGCGTGACAGTGCCGCTGCACCACGACTTGCAGACCTCCACCGTAATGTTGGAGGGACCCAAGAGTGGTGTGGCTGCTGCCGCGCACAGCATTAACAGCTGCGTCCAGGGTATCGAGGCCCAGCTGCTGCAGGCGAAGCAGGCAAGAACACTTTTAAAGTACAAAGTGTGTGTGCCAGTGACGCCCAACCAGCGGCGTCACGTCATCGGCTGGGGCGGGGAGGGCATCCGCCAGCTGCAGGGGCAGCACCCCCACGTGCGTGTGATGGTGCCTCCAGTCCAAGACACTCAGTCGGGCACAGTCACCCTCCAGGGTCCCCGCGACCAAGTGGAGGCCGCCGCGCGTCACCTCACTGCCCGCCTTGACCACATGAAGGCGCGGCCACGCAGTGCCAGGAAGGGTACCACTAAGGGCGCCGCCCATTGAGGTGGCGGATGTTAGTAGCTTGGCACCAGGTAAATGATACGGTCAAGGAAGTTCATACAACGCAGCACACCAACATCACGAAAAACTCGAACTGGCTTTATTTTTTGTTGTATATATTTAAGAATGTTATAAGAATATGTTTCATATGATTTACCATTTTTTGTAAAAAAATCTATTTATTTGATAATGTAGTGTTCAGAAAGGAGAGGAAAGACATTTTAGAGTACAAGTATTTATTTGACCATATTGTCACGTCATGCTCTCATGGAAAAATAATAAAAAAGTGACTACAAAACTAGCATGTTTGATTGATGTTCCTATTTGAGTATGTGTTGCAGTAGATGAAAGTATATAATGTTTTATTTCTAACTTAGCAGTGTGACTGTTTTGATCACCTGTATTGACGAGCAGTGTTTGGGTGGGATGATAATATTGATAATAATGATAACTATTAATAAAAATATTACTACTAAAAGAAAATAACAATAATAACAAAGAAAATTAATAACATAACGTCTGGAAGCAGAATACATATAACACGACATTTCACCATTCTTATACAGACAGTTTGCGAATACATTATACCCATTTAATGCTGCTTCCGATATTTGATGTTTATTTCGTGTGTTTAGCCAATATATATAAAGAGTTGTTAGTCAAATATAAGATAAACATTACTTACGTAACCTAAGAAAGACTCCAAGTTTTGTTCTGTGGTGATGGTTATCCAACGTGTATAATGTAGCCTTCATTATAGCCGAGGCGTGACAATGACAGGTAATGTTGTGTTAGTAGTGTGACTTGTAATCATTACAACCACCAACATAACAAGGAAACACGTCCATCAGCATGTGAGGTGAAGTGGAAGGATTACATAATCAGATTGCATTAAGCTTATGTAATATGGACACTGTTTGAGGGTGACTTGATGCCTCAGTAGCAGGTGGTGACAGCAGGCACCCACATCATGGTTGGCACTGGTGGTTGTTCCAGTGAAATGATTGAAAGCTTTACTGCAAGTTTCAATATACTTGATCTTCAGCTATCCTTATGGTTTAAAAAATAAGGTTAACCGTAGTTTGGTTTACAATACAAGTTAAAAAATAATACATATTTACTAATCAACTCCATTAATATTTGTAAACATGTCATCAAAACGTGAATTTTTTCCATTGACGTTATCAAATCCTTTAAATATTGAAAACATTTGTATTAGATCGCCTCGCATCCTCCGTTTCGATACACTCAGTACGTTTAATCAACTCGTTTAGTCTTCTTTCATAGGGTACACTTTTTAACATGGGAATAATTTTTAGTTAGTCTTCGTTGAACATTTTTTAGCTTTGGTATGTCTTATTTTTTTGTAATATGGAAACCAAAAGTGTACGCAGTATTAGAAATGAGGTCATAACAGTTAATTATAAAATTTGATTATAATTATATCAGATTAATTTTCAAAGGCACGTCCGATGAAGCCAACCAGTTTAGGATCAGTTTTAACGACTTCTCAGTAATGATGACTGGGCTTTAAATCTCTAAGTATTATGACATCAATATTTTTTTTCTTATTAAAACAGCACAAAATTGTCTAGTAAACACTGAACGTTGTGGTTATCCCTTTCATTTCCATTTGCTTTTCCTTGGTCCAATAAGTTAATAATTTTATATCTGACTTCAAGGTTTCTCTATCACGTGTCATCGGCAGATTTTAATATTTTCCACGAGATCCCTTGATGTATGTCATTAACATTTGATAAGAACAAAGAGGTAATAACTATTATTATTATTATTATTATTATTATTATTATTATTATTATTATCATCATTAGTAGTAGTAGTAGTGGTATTAGTAGTAGTTTTGTTGTTGTTGTAGTTGTTGTTGCAGTAGTAAGAGAAGCAGTAGTAGCAGTAGTAGGTAGGTCATATCTAAGATAAGCAAACAAGTAGTATGAGAGAGAGAGAGAGAGAGAGAGAGAGAGAGAGAGAGAGAGAGAGAGAGAGAGAGAGAGAGAGAGAGAGAGAGAGAGAGAGAGACAGACAGACGCATGCGCCGCCTTAACCCAGACGTTATGACCCACATCCTCGGCCTTGTGCAGAGAGAGAGAGAGAGAGAGAGAGAGAGAGAGAGAGAGAGAGAGAGAGAGAGAGAGAGAGAGAGAGAGAGAGAGAGAGAGAGAGAGAGAGAATATATATATATATATATATATATATATATATATATATATATATATATCATTAATTATTTAAAACATTCGCTGAGCCAATATCATATACTAACAACAAAAACGATAGTAATAATAATGATAATATTAACAATGATAATAGTAATGATTATAATAATGATAATAATAGTAATGATAATAATGATAATAATTATAACAATATTAATAATGATATAACAATAATGATAATAATAAGTGAAGATAATGGTGGTGGTGGTGGTGGTGGTGGACACTGGAGATAAATACTTAATTTTTTTTTATAGGAGAAGGAGGGTGATGATGATGAGGAGAAGAGGAGAAGGGGAGGAAACAAGTGTTGATTTGTAAAAATAGCTCCCTGCTTTAGGGGACGTAAGAGGAGGAGGAGGAGAAGGAGGAGGAGGAGGAGGAGGAGAAGTGTGGGAGACGTTTCTATATTTAACTTTCTGCAACGTCTAGCCAGTCTGGAGGAGGAGGAGGAGGAGGAAGACAAGGAAGAAGAAGAGGAGGAGGAGGAAGAGAAGGAGTATTTGTTATCAGAAGGGTGTGTATATGTGTGGGAGGAGGAGGAGGAGGAGGAGGAGGGGGGAGAATGTTTGCAAATTAGTTAAGAGAGAGAGAGAGAGAGAGAGAGAGAGAGAGAGAGAGAGAGAGAGAGAGAGAGAGAGAGAGAGAGAGACCAGCGTGGGAGAAAGACAAATAAAGAGACAGTCAGACAGCGTGGGAGGAGGAGGAGGAGGAGGAAGAGATGGAGGAGGAGAAGGAGGAGATGGAGGAGGAGGAGGAGGCTGTGTGGGATAATATCATGTAAGAAAAAAAAAAAAAAAACTTTCAATGTTTATCTTCATGTTCGTCCTTTTTTTTTCTTTTTCTTTCATTCATTCATTTTTGACGTAAGTGACGGTTTGTTTCTTCTTTTCTTTCTTATCTCCTTCTTTCTTTCTTTCTTTCTTTCTTTCTTTCTTTTTTTCATTGTGTGTGTGGTTTATTTATTTATTATTTTTTTTCGATAAGGACGAGAAGAAGTAGAACAAGAAAATAAAAAAAAAAGCAAGAACAAGATTTAAACTAGCCAATAGGAAGAGAGGAAAGCGTGAAGGCGGTCTGTCATTGGCTGGCTCGTTCTGTTCTCTCATTGGTGGGTTCCTGGGGGTGGGGGGAAGGGGCAGATTACATTGGTCATGCATAGGTCACGTACTAAGATTGACCTCTCTCTCTCTCTCTCTCTCTCTCTCTCTCTCTCTCTCTCTCTCTCTCTCTCTCTCTCTCTCTCTCTCTCTCTCTCTCTCTCCATTCCTAACCGGCCACTCCTCTTCCTTGATATGCATGGAATTGCAAAAAAATGTCCCTCCTATTCTCCCTCCTTCTCTCCATTGTTCCCTCCCTCCTTTCCTCCCTTCCCTCCCTTCCCTCCTTATCACCTTTATCTCCCAGGGTTTGCTCACCGTTCAAAAAATGATGATGATGATAATGATGATGGTGATGATGATAACACACCCACACACACACACACACACACACACACACACACACACACACACACACACACACACACACACACACACACACACACACACACACCCCGTCTCTATGAACTTTGAGCACCTTCGGGAAAGTTACGTAATGGCTGACGATCATGAGTCCAGCACGTGATCCTCCAGGCCATGACGAATAATCACACTGATCTGATTCTGATTCTGATAAATAATACGCTGGCATATCACGCACTCACTCACTTATTCACTCTTATTCACTCACTCATGCTTACATAATCACACACACACACCACACACACACACACACACACACACCTACCTGCTGGGTCGGTCAGTCACCTGCTCGGTAGCTCAGTGATAACATTCTGGCTTGTCACTTGGCAGGCTGGAGTTCGCGCCTCGCTCACGATGCAACATTTTCACTCATGACCAAGCAGTTACTGTCCTCCTTGGTGTGTGTGTGTGTGTGTGTGTGTGTGTGTGTGTGTGTGTGTGTGTGTGTGTGTGATTATGTAAGCATGAGTTCTCTCCGGGAGGGTAAATGGCTGGTGATCACGGGTCCAACGTGTGATCCTCAAGACTATGGTGAATGACACTCAGGAGGAAGGGAGGAAAATGGTTAAAAAAAGAGAGAGAGGAATAAAAAAGAGAAAGAGAAAGAAGAGAGAAAACTGACCCTCACCAACATTTTCGGTCTTAACCCTCCCTCCCTCCCTCCCTCCCTACGCCTCCTCTCTCCCTACATCCCTATCGCTCTCTCCCGTTGTACAGTACCAGCTCACGGTTAAAAATAGAAGTAGTGGTAGTAGTAATAGTAGTAGTAGTAGTAGTAGTAGTAATAACAACATAGGTAACAGTAGTTGTAGTAGTAGTTGTAGTTGTTGTTGTTGTTGTAGTTGTAGTAGAAATAATGATATCATAAAGTAATAATGATGGTTAGAATAATAATAGTAATAATAATAACAATAATAATGATAATAATAATGATAATGATAATAGCAATAATTATCTTCTTTTTCTTCTCCCTCCTCTTCGTTGTACCCATACATACCAACACCTGTTCGTCCCCTATCTCTCTCTCTCCCTCCTCCTCCTCCTCCTCCTCCTCCTCCTCCTCCTTCAGCCTCTTGAACCATACTTACTACGCAGGACCTCTCTCCTTCTCCCTCCTTCTCTTCCTTTTTCTCTTCTCTTCCTCTCACACACTTGTTCAAACACACACCATTCATCTCTCTCTCTCTCTCTCTCTCTCTCTCTCTCTCTCTCTCTCTCTCTCTCTCTCTCTCTCTCTCTCTCTCTCTCTGCATTATCCTCGTAAATCAAGGAGAGAGAGAGAGAGAGAGAGAGAGAGAGAGAGAGAGAGAGAGAGAGAGAGAGAGAGAGAGAGAGAGAGAGAGAGAGAGAGAGTACACTTACATAAACAATTATATCTTTACGCAACTAAAATAAGAGAGAGAGAGAAAAAAAAAAAGTTCTTATATAACAAACAATTATATATTTATGCAACTAAAAGAAAATATTTATATAATTTTGTACATCAAACACTTGGCGGCTGCGGTTTTTAAGAATAAATATATATAAAGAGTGCAGTAACAGCTGTTTTCTGTAAATACTATGGTGTGTGTTGCATAGAAATAATTATTTATGGAGTTACGTCATACATAGAAAAAGGGAAAACTAAAGAAAACCAAACAATTTTAGGGGTAACTAAACTTATCGTTGCAGGACGAAATTCTCGAACTTATTTTGACTTTTTCCACAAGTTAATATGATTGAATGCGATCTTTACCTGGTCATATATATGCGTTATTATTTTCTTTATAGTTGTGTATTCACATTTCTATTTGTTTTTATAGTTATATTTGTGATTTTAATCCCAGAAATATTAATTAATATGTTTCAACTTAACATTATACTTCTTCCTCGGATTAGAGTAATATTGTTTTGCTTTTATTCTTAATTATTTTTAATATTCTTCTTGATAATTCAATTCAAACATATGAAGCTGATGAGAAGTTCTTTGAGTAAGTAGTGGATGAAATAAGACACCTGACATTTTCGAGATAAAACTGAGTATAACATAAGGAGTTGAATCAAGTTTGCATTATTTAAACTGGATTTTAAAACTGCTTTTGTTGACAGCATATGTAGTATTAGGAATATAAGTAATCTGAAAGTATTATTTTAATGTTATTTGAGGAAACCTAGTTCTTATTCATTTGTTTAATAGGAACTGCTAACATTATTCTTCAAAGTCCACTTCTTCATTTAAAACTGCATGGTAAGATAATAACTTGGCTGCTGCTATAACACAGTATAACTAAATAAAATGCAATGAAGGTAAGGCAGGTAATTTATGAAGAGAAAAAAGAAATTAACTTGTTGAAATGGCTGCTATCAATAAACATACATTGGAATTAGTCTACCTGGCTGCTGCTATAACATAATATGACTTAGAAAATGCAATGAAGGTGGGGCAGGTAATTTATGAAGAGAAAAAGAAAAAGAAATTAACATGTTGAAATAGCTATACTATCAACAAAAATACATTGCAATTAGTCTACTTGAAACTTATGGGAAAATAAATTAATGACTTCACAGTGTTCAAAATTTATATATCATGATGGACATAGTTTAGCCAGACATTCAAATGTTAACTCCTTTTGTTCCTGAGGTATATTTTCAGTCATTTGATTGCACTAAAAGATCACTTGTAGATGGAAACGGTGACAAGTAGTATTGAAGAAAAAAAATCTGAAATAACTTAGAAAAATTTGGATATACCGTATATCCAACCTTCTGACATGCGACAATAACTCAACAACTTGCTTTGGCCTCGCATCAGATTCACAACACATGTAAATAACTCTGCCATCACAGGTATTACAAGAACATAAGAAAATATTAAGGCTGCAAAAGGCCAGTTCACCTACACAAGGCAGCTCCTGTGCACCTAACACTTACCATTATAACTAGGAACAAGGTGTAGGATTAGACAAACTTTGATGTAATGTGGAAAGAGTATGAAAGAAGTATGAAGTGATATAGGAAAGTGATTACTAGATTAAGGAAGATTGTGTAAAAGTAATAATAGTAGATATATGTGTTTAGGTGAATAAAGTGAGTGAAAATTTCCAAGTAAATATATAAAGGGTGTGAGATAAGGATATAAAATGTCACCTTAATTGTTTGTGGAAGATATTATAGGAAATTAAAACAAAGGTTGATCTAAAGTGTTGGAGAGAAAACATGCATATATATAAGATATCAAAATTGCAAGGTAAATACATATAATTCTTGATGATGACACTGTGTTGAGTCCAGAGCAAGAAAAAAGGATTTGCAAAGTTAAAAAGCAGAATCTATGTTGTTTGTAAGGAAAAACTGAGAGAGAGAGAGAGAGAGAGAGAGAGAGAGAGAGAGAGAGAGAGAGAGAGAGAGAGAGAGAGAGAGAGAGAGAGAGAGAGAGAGAGAGAATAATCCTTGCTCTACCAGCCAACAATTCAAATTATGCTTCTTTCAGTAGTACAAATATTTCCATTACTTTTATAAACCACCTTTCAGTCTACTAAACCTTTATAATACTGCAAAACACATCAGGGAAACTTTCAACATATTTTCTGTAACTATATTTATCTATCTATATTTCTGATACTTCTTCCCCCCCAGAAATGTTCCTCAGGGGGTGGCTATGGCAGGAATTTAAGTATCCACCTCTCCCTTGTTTTGGCATTTCCTTACTACCTGTTATCTCTCTCCCTTCAATACCCATCCACTCCATTTATATATCTATTATTTTATCCTTTAACCTCACTCATGTACACACTCTTAACAAAACAATTCACATTCCTTCTCACCACATGTTCAAACTACCTCACTGTATTATTTTTACAACTCACAACAACTCCACAATGTTGTTTATTTAGTTGTTTACTTTCTCCATCACATCTTGACATCCCATACACACTCTTAACAAAACAATTATCATTCCTTCTCATCACATGTTCAAACTACCTCAATATATTATCTTTACTCATTCAACAACTCTAGTCTATTCTCTTTTGTTTATTATCTACATTACATTTTGACACCCACACACACACACACACACACACACACACACACACAGTCCTCTTACGTAGCTCCTCCCCACTGCATATACTCTTGACTGCTGTGCTGCATTCTGTATCTCTGTAAACCTGGAAATAAATAAAGGTGTTTGAGGCTCAGCTATCATCAGAGGTTTAGTGAAAGGTTAGTCTGGTAAAGAGGAGGATGTGTTTGTGTTAGCTCCTGTTATTATTATTTACCCTATTGGCTGTCTCCTTTATTCTTGATTTATATGCAAGGGGCGGCTTCCAAAACTTGTTGCAGTGCTTAGAAAAAGTATATATAAATTATTCTGTTCATTATAATCACACAATAATTTTACACACACACACACACACACACACAAGGAAAAACATGTATTGAAATTGGAAAGAATACAGAGAATAGCAACTAAGATGGTGTTAGATGTGTAAGACCTAACATATGAGGAAAGATTAAAAGAAATGCAACTAACAACACTAAAAGAAAGAAGAGAAAGAGGAAACTTAATTAGAATATATAAATTGATGAATAACCTGGAGCAAGCATAGAAAAGATTTAATAATGAAAAGAAATGTAGAGGCTATATATTTGATTTCTTAGTGGCTTCAATAACCTTCTATCATACATTTCTTCATCAGAATGCTTACTGCTAACCTAACTTTTTTTTCTTTTTTCCCCCTAAATATCTACCTTTATCTTGATCTTCCTTACCTTACTTAACCTGAAACTCTCTCCATTATTGTCTTCATGTATAAGTTTCTATCTAAGTCATTCCACACACATCAAAACTTTCCTTCTCTGTAGTATTAATTCTATTCCTCCTTCACATCTTCCCATCAAAATTATCTCTTAAAGTTTCTTCCTCACTTGTATTACTGTTGAAAAAGCTCCTTATTTATTTCGTGAACTAACTTTATTTATTTCGTGAACTAACTTTATATATCTTGTGAACTAACTTTATTTATTTTGTGAACTAAATATACAGTGCATTAGACTGAGTGTTCAAAGCAAGCATAGGAAGGCAAGGTATACACACAATAAAAAGAAGGGAGACTTAACCTAACCTTTCCTGTGTAGTAGTGAAGTAAAGTGGGAGATGTTTGAAAGAGGAGGTGAATATACATTGGGAAATAGATTATTGAGACTAACAATGAATGATACAATGATACAATACAAGATATAGAAGAGAAGATAAACCATCAAGTTTGGACTATTATTTGCTATAGGAATAAATCTAGACTTTTTTTTTTCTTCCTAGATAAAGATATGATGGAAAATTTTTTTGCTTCAATAATTAGACCAAAACTGGAATATACAGAAGTAATATGGTCCCTTCACAAGAAAAAAACATGTGTTCAAATTGGAAAGAATACAGAGAATAGCAACTAAGATGGTGCTATATGTGGAAGACCTAACATATGAGGAAAGATTATAAATGCAACTGACAACACTAAAAGAAAAAAGC
Organism: Metacarcinus magister; assembly: GCA_029783475.1. NCBI lineage: Eukaryota > Metazoa > Arthropoda > Malacostraca > Decapoda > Cancridae > Metacarcinus > Metacarcinus magister. The sequence continues at coordinate 4,225,581 of JAPQNM010000015.1, forward strand.
GAAAGAGGAAACTTAATTATATATAAATTAATGAACCACCTGGAGGAAACAGATAGAGAAAATCTAATAATGAAAATAAAAGGAGAGGGAACACAAGAACAATTGCAAAAAAAGAATTTGCTTGAATAGTACAAAAAAGTACAGTTTTCCCCAAAGAAGTATAGAAATGGACTGAAGGAAGAGATGATAATAGCAAAGAATGTACAACAAGTGAAGGAAAAACTGGACAAATATAAATACAGAGACAGGACCACACGAGTGTAGCTCAGGCCCTGTATACTACAACTAGGTCAATACAACTTCACAGCTGTCTCAAGGAAAACCCTCAGTCCTGGGTCACTTGGGGGGTGGGGGGGATGCTGACTTTCCCCTCAGCCGGTGTGGCAGTGGCTGTGTCAAGGGTGAGGTCCTGGAAAAGCAAGAAGTTATTGAAGTTGTGTGTAAAGAATTTTTGGTTAAAGATAATGTAAGGATATAAAATTATGTGAGTTGTCTATAGAAAGTCTTGATTGAAAAAATAATAGATTTAATGGAAAATAAATGTTATAGATATTTTCTTTATCATAAAGTATATGAATTGACAAGTCTGTAAAATATTGTAATGAAAAACCTATACAGACCTATTGACATATAGATATTTGACAAGTTACATGCAATATATATCCATATACTTGGCTTATATTATATTATTATTAATGATATTATTAATATCATTATTACTACTATTGTTATTATTACCATTATTATTATCATTGTTTTATTGTTATCATTAGTATCATTAGTAATAGTAGTAGTAGTAGTAGTAGTAGTAGTAGTAGTAGTAGTAGTAGTAGTAGTAGTAGTAGTAACAACAAACTAAATTCCATCCATCCATACACTTACGAGCTGGAAATAAACACACAATAAAAAAAAAGTAAAGTTAACCTTGAAAACCTCAATATCGCAGAGAGAGAGAGAGAGAGAGAGAGAGAGAGAGAGAGAGAGAGAGAGAGAGTTGAATGAATGAAGGTAGTGAATGAACACTCTCCCACCAGTCAGTTTGCTCACAGTAACATTACATACAGTTACCCACACACTAGGCAGCCTTCCCGGGGTGGTGGCGGCCTGCTAACCAGTTATTAATAGTTTCTCCCAAAATAAGTCAGTCAGCGGTGATCCTTTCCTCCTCCTCATCGTCCTCGTCCTCCTCCTCGTCCTTCTTCCTCGCTATATGAAAAATAAAATCCATTAATTCCTTCTTCTTGCTATCCTCCCACATTGTATGGAAAATATAATGCATAAATTCCCCCTCTTTTTCCTTCTCTTCTATGTCATCCTTGTCCTCCTTGAAAGTAGGTAAGGATAATGAAGGCTTTTTATTCCTCCTCCTTGTCATCCTGCCTCAAAGTAAGAGGAAAAAAAAAACACTAAAATTTTTCCTCCTCCTTGTCTTCCTCCTCTTAACTCTTCTCTCGCTTGCCTTTCTCAAATTACGGAACATATTGTATTTTAATTCCTCCTCGTTGTCCTCCTCTTTTCCCTCGTTTTCCTCATAAAAAAAATAGAGAAATAAATGACGGCCGCAGAGGTATTCAACAAGATTTTTCCTCTTCCTCCTCCTCCAACGCTTTATTTCGTATTATTAATCCTTTCTAAACTATGAGTAAAGTTAATTAATTTAGTAGACCCTAATATGATAATGAGCTGTCTATGCTTTCCTCTATATTATCTACTTCCTGTCTACGCTAACTTGTTCTGCGAGACTCGTAAATAAAGAAATAATTGGACGGTTCCTGTCAAACTATCATCATTATCATATAAATTTTCTTCCTAAGTCTCGGATCCTCCCTCATGCAGGTTTTAGGAAGGCAATATCTGTTACATGTCTAAATCAAATAAACCAGTACATTGATAGCGGTGAAATGTTTTTGATTAAGAATGAGGGATAACTTTTTAAAAATTTTCGAGTCAAGACGCGATTGATGAGTGAGTTACTTCATATATTTCCTCCTCTTTCACTTTCTTCGCGCTTAATAATATCCTTCCTCTTATCATTAACTTGTGCCGTAGGAGATATTATGACATCCTATGATTAGTTGCACATATATTATTTTTGTGAGCTGCATAATTTATTCTTTTCTCTCACCAAGGAAACTTAATATTCTGTGTGTCTATGTGTGTGTGTGTGTGTGTGTGTGTGTGTGTGTCCTAATTTGCCCTGGGAGAATGTGCATAGTCATCTCTTTTACCCTTTCACACACGGAGAGAGAGAGAGAGAGAGAGAGAGAGAGAGAGAGAGAGAGAGAGAGAGAGAGAGAGAGAGAGAGAGAGAGAGAGAGAGAGACGCCGTACTAGTTAAAACCTCAAACTTAAAGATCTCTCTCCCTCTCGCTCTCACTCTCTCTCCCTCATATCATTGATCCATTAAACACCTCAGTCCGCCGACCCTCCCGTTGTTAAGGGGAAGCTGTGGGAGATTGGTGGTCAGGGCGCAGGTCCGACCAGGCAAAAGCTGAGAGAGCGAGGGAAGGAGGGAGGGGGAAAGGAAGAGGGGACAGAAATAGTAAAAAGAAAAAAAAATGATATAGGGAAGGAAGAGTAAGACAAGGCCGCGCGCACTCGGACATGAGCTGTTACGGCCAATCCAAGGGTGGTTAACGATACCCTGCGTCCGAGTCCCTGCACGACCGGGCTATCGTTAACCTCTTATGCATCTTACTGCCTCCCGCGCTCCTCTCCTACCTTTCCTTGGGTTGAAATAGGAAATTTTAGGACGTAGGGGGGAGGTTGAATGGGGTGTGGGGTAGGGAGGAGGGGCGGGAGGGGGGTTCTGGGGGTTAAAAATGCAAGTTGGGGTTGTTTGGTGTGGTAATTGCGAGTGTACGAGGAGCAAGTCGCCACCCCTCCTTCCCCTTCCCTCGTTTGCTGCTCGTTGGCCCCCTGTGGCCCCTTGGAGGTGAGTAGAGCACCCACAGAACACCATAGAGCAGGAAAACAATCACTTGACCCCTGGAAGAGACAGGTGTTGGGAAAGATAAAAGGTTGAGAGGCGGGCAGGTGAGGCTTGATCACCTGGCCGTCGCCTCCTACGGGCCCCCTCCTCCTCCTCCTTCACCTGGAATGTACCTCGTTTAACACCCTCCTGCTCCTCAACGCTATCCCCTACCACACTCAACCACATCCCACTGTACTCTAGAACACCTCTATTCCCTTACATGACTCTAAAATGCCGGGGAATCAGCGTCATTAAGGATAAATCGAGCAGGAATTGACGATGTGGTGGGACGGACGGAGTAATGTAAAAAAAGAAAGATTACGTGTGTGTTGTCCTCCTTCCTGCCCCTCGCCTACACCTTCCACACCTGTCCCCACACCTCCACCATGCATCACACACCTGTCAGGCGATAGGGAACTTCATTAAATAGGTAAAAAAGTAGGAAATAGTGGGAACCAGATTACAGCTACCTTCTCGGGGACGGTGACAACACCAACATTTGTGAACTGCCAAATACTCGTTATGAAGGCCATTTTCCCATTCCTCCCCTGATTGATTGGCCATTTTACTAGTGCCGTATGGAAACTCGGGACCATTGATAATCGTGTGAGGTGTATTTAGCGGTGAAATTAGCCCAAATAAGCCCATGTGGAAGGGGACAGAGGCATCGGGTCGTGTTGACATCGTGGGTAATTTGTCCCTAATAACAATCTCATTTATCACCGGAATTGCTCTTTGATACGATGCTTTAAATGCTTGTGAGTGTGTCTCAAGTGCATGGCCATCCAAGAAACCCTGTTGCCCGTGGAATAAAGTGGAAATACGGTGAAATAAGGACGAAATGGGGTAACATATGAGGTGAGTTGGGTAGAGTGTGTTTAGGGGATGGTAAGTGCTCCATAACAATGAAATTTTAGTGAAGCACCATTATTTAAGGTTTATATATGTCTGTGTGGCACTGTGGCACTCCTTAGGGTGATCTGAAACAATTGTTGAAGGGTAACTAAAGTAAATATTAGAGAAAATGAGTGTCAGCTTATCAGTTAGTATTGTCTAGGATAAAATCAAGGAACAAAGATGATTTATTACTATAAGCTTCCCTCACTTGGTCTTATGTTCTGTGGATAGGCAGAGGCTGAGTGTGTGTATAATTCTAGTAAATCATAAACCTATCTGTCAACAGTGCCATTTGGGTTTCTGTCATTGGCACTGGTTAGGTTACGCGGCACCCACAGGTTTTCAAGTTAGGATCACTACAGCTTGCCGTAACCTAATGTACTTTGTGTGATGTGCGTTAAGATGTGTTGTAAATGTTTCTTATGTCATCGCTTCTTGTGTGTACCAAGCAACAAGGGAGTGAGGGTGGGTGTGTGATGCAGGTTAGTCTAGTCAAGTATACTCTGTTACACTTACCTGGCATGCTTACCTCAAGAACTCGGCTTATCTAGTCATGCTTAGTAAGGGAATAATAATAGATTTTTTTTTGTCGTATTCCCACTTCTATCAACTGTGCCTGTCTTATTGATATTGTGCTGTACCCATTTGCTTATCATACTTAGATTTTAATGTGGTTATTGATGGCGCTGTAAACACTAAGCCGGGTAAGGCGTTGCAATTGTTAATAATCCTGATGAAGAACACATTGGCCTTCAGTGTGGTTCTGTAGTGATTGTGTTTAGTTAGCTTGAGTGAATGGTCTGTTAGGTTGGTGGCAGTGAACTCGAAGAACCTGGTGGCTGGAGGATGTTGTACACTTCTATCATATCACCCTGTTTCCTGCGGTTCTTTAGTTTTTATAAGGTCAAGGCACGGCATCTGTCTTCGTAGCTCCTGTATGCTCCTAAAAAATCTATTTGTTTCTGCCGGGTGCCGAGCCTTGCTGGTAAAGAACGTGTTGACTCACTGGTCCATTCTGCTGCTATGTTAGGATACGAGTGATTATTTTCTTCTTTTTAGCTATTTTCTACTTAGTTGTTGGCAATCCTTCTGGTCTGATCTCTCAAATGATAAACTTTGTGCGATTAAACCATCCGTCTCTCCTTGGTCAGACTCAGGTCATAAGAATAGACGATAGGAGACTGCACTTACACGACTATGATTAGGCCACACTAACCTAACCTCACTCACTCCTATTATATGACACTACCTTTTGTTTTGACTTGTAGTAACCCCATCTCTGTATACCACACTCTTCTATTCTACCCTTGTTATGCTGCTGTACGAGCTGTGGCTTTTCCTCACTTAACTCACCTATCCCGACACCTCCGCCTTAATAATATTCTTACGGAAACACTACATTTTTCCTTTGATAATATGATGACCTTCCTGTAACACTAAAAATAAGAATAGAATAAAAACATCTCCCTTAACTTTCCCTGAGACCAAAATATTGTTGTTGATGATGATACTAACTAATTTAACTACTACTACTACTACTACTACTTATAATATTACTAATAATCCCCCCTTTGTCCTCAGGGTGTGCAGTTGTGAGTGGGAGGGGTGAGTGAGGCTGTGTGAGGGATGCAAGAGAGATGAGATACCACCTCACACATCCCTTATGAGGAAGAAAAGAGGCAGGAAGAAACCAAGAATGGATCCTCTTCAGGCCACAGCGGATCTGAACCACACTCAAGAAAAGGAAGAAGAAAAGGGAGATGGAGAAGAAAGAGAAGGAGGAGGAAGAGAAGAGGAGGAGAAGGAGGAGAAAAGTGTTAGTGGTGTGGATGTGGTTTTAGAAGATGCTGCATCCACTATTACTACTACTACAGCTACCACTACTATTACTACGACTACTACACCTGTTACTACTACTTCCACTACTGCTGCTACGTCTCCACCACCACCACCACCACCGTTGTTGTCCCTGTCAATCCCACCATCATCACCACCACCTCCTCCACCATCCTTACCATTTGTTTTGTCATCTGAATCATCACTACTACCACCGTCATCACCATCATCACCCCTACCACCACCACAATCACCACATACATTAATGGAATCATCATTATCAACGCCACCACCACCGTCATCACCTCATCCCCCTACATCACCACCACAATCACCATTACCTAACACTACTACATCACAATCACCACTATCTACTACTGCTACACCACAATCACCACCACCCACTATTTCCACACCACAATCACCACCACCAACTACTACTACCACATCACCACCACCACAATCACCACCACCCTCTACTGCCACACCACCACCAACTACTACTACCACACCTCCACCACCTACTACCACACCACCTCCGCCACAATCACCACCACCACCTACTACTACCACTACCACACTACCACAATCACCACCACCCACCACCACCACACCACAACCACAATCACCACTACCCACCTCTAGCACACCACAATCACCACCTACTACTACCACACCACCACCACCCACCACTACTACACCACAATCACCACCTACTACTACCACATCACCACCACCTACCACACCACCACAATCACCACCACCCACCTCTAGCACACCACAATCACCACCTACTACTACCACACCACCACCACAATCGCCACCACCTACTACCACCACACCACCACCACAATCGCCACCACCTACTACCACCACACCACCACCACAGTCACCACCACCTACTACTACCACACCACCACCCACATCACCACCACAATCACCACCACAATCACCACCGCCCACCACTGCCGCCGCCGCTGCCCTACCTTCAGGATTGAGCCAAGAAGCTGTTGTAGCCCAGTTGAACCAGCTGCAACAAACAGTGGTGTCCCATATCTTGCAGTACCAAGCAGGTGTTATTGCACAGTTCCAGCAGGTAAGAAGGGGGGGGAGGACAGGTGTGGTGTTTACTCCCAGCAGGTGATTGTTAATTGTTTGTAGTTGTAGTTGTTGTAGTAATGACTTAATTTATGTTGTTGTTTATGGATTATATGTTGATTTTTATTACTAATGTTTAGGAGAGAGAGAGAGAGAGAGAGAGAGAGAGAGAGAGAGAGAGAGAGAGAGAGAGAGAGATAACATAAACCTTCATTACCTATTCTAACTTACAGATTCAACAACAAATGCTATCCCAAATCACTGCCACCACTACCACCACTACCACAACTACCACAACACCGCCCCAGAGCTCATCCACTGCCGTCACCACCACCACTACCACCAACCCGTCCTCCATCCCCTCCATCACACCCATGGCCGCCACACCAATAACACCAACATCAGCGTTCTCCGACAGGGTGATGAGGAAGCGGAAGGTGACGAGCATCATTGCAAAAGAAGGTGAGATGACCCAAGCATCACCATCTTCTGAGTCCTTTATTTATTTGTATATTTAGAAGACTATTTAAAAATGCAGTTTAATTTTCATTCCTTTAGTGCCTATGAAATACAGCTTTAGGGTTGAAAGCATTATATTTTTTTAGACTACAGTGGCAGGCAGAATACAGTATACATAAGAACATAAGAAAATAAGGAGGCTACAAAAGGCTAGTTGACCTACACAAGGCAGCTCCTGTATACGAGGGCAGAAAGGTTTCAAAATACGTACATGACAAGAGTGAAATCAATGTAATTTTTATCCACAGACTCACCTCAAGGGAGAGAGATACACCTGAAGAGGAAGAGAACAGCGTTTAACGAGAAGCAGTACAAGGTTTTGGAGGTAAGGGGAATACTTGAGAGAGAGAGAGAGAGAGTATAGTATAAGCATTGATAGGTGTCTTGTTATCATGTTTTGTTTGAAAGTATAAACAATTACTCCGTGTTCCCTTGACTTTTTCTCCCTCCACTTACCTGCTAACTTCCTACCTCTCCTTTCCCTTCTCCTTTCTATCTCTCCTTTCCCTTCCTATCTCCCCTTTCCCTTCCTAACCACCACCCTTACCTCTTCTAGACTACCTTCGAGCATAACAACTTCCCTGAGCCTATAGACCAGCACTGCATTGCCCTGCGCATCAAGACTCCTTACCGCAGCATCAAAATGTGGTTCCAGAATAGGCGGGCAAGTGTAAGGAAGAGACTCTCGCCGCTGGAAAAGGGTGAGCATTGCATTTCCACTACTTCTACAGGAGGAGGAAAAGGGTGGTGAGGATATTTTTGAAGGATTGGGAAAGTAATTTGATCTGTAGATGGAATGGGTAACTTTTTTATGTTTTTTTAATGGAAGAGAAAGTATGGGAGGTAAGAATTATTAGCTGGAAGGAAAGTATGTGTGAAATATTTGTAGGTGGAGGGAAAAAGGTGAATGAAACAGTTTAGTTTTATGATAGGAATGAGGAGACAATAAAGTTTTGAACATTATTCTTTTTATTGTATTGTCTTGGTTACCCGCATTTAAGGGGAATAAAAGCCAATAGATTATTATTGTGACTGACATTATTATTATTATTATTATTATCATTTCTATTATTATTATTATTATTATCATTTCTATTATTATTATTATTATTATTATTGTGACTGACCTTCCATGCAATGTGGGCAGAATATAAGAGTCAGTTCATTGTATAAGGACTTGGATAATATGGATAGGAAAACAATAATAGTATTTATGACCTCCATTAGCTGTTCCTCACACATTCCTTCCTCCCTCCCCCCCCTGCAGGTGTGCCAAGCCAGGACAACCGACCCATCAAGAACGCCAGTGATCCAGACGCCCGCTGGTACTGTTCACTCTGCCCATCAACCTTCATTGCTAAAAAGTAAGTCCTCACCCTGCCTGGCGTTTTATCTGTGTCCTTTCAGTCTTGGAAGGATGTGTCAAGTAGTAAATCAATTGATAGGATGATTTACCTGATTAATTTGTTGTAAGTGTGGCAGTTTGTAAAGTAATATGCAATAGTTCATGTCAATCTGTTGTGAGCACCAGTGGTTCAAACATTAACACTTCTTTGGGTAGCTGTAGTGCACGGCTGGTGTGTGTGTGTGTGTGTGTGTGTGTGTGTGTGTGTGTGTGTGTGTGTGTGTGTGTGTACACCTGCCTTTGCGTTGTTGTGTTACAATAATGTGTTGTTATGTTGTACAGGTTCCTGGACAGCCACCGTGATGCCCATAAGAATGAGACTCTGTACTGCCCAGACTGTCACATGGGCTTCACCCACAAGGTGCTGCTGGACACTCACCGCATCTCCAAGTGTTCCTCCAAGACTGGCATAGACCTCACCCACCTCAAGGACGAGGGCATAGACCCACCACCTTCACTGTCATCGCTGCCACAACGCCGCTCACTCAAGATCAAGGAGGAGGTGGTCACGGCCCCATCACCACCACCATCACCACCACCACCACAGCAGCAGCAGCCGCCAGCCACGGCTCCCACCACTGTTGTGGTGCCACAGAGCTTCTCTTTACAAGCTGGACTCCCTCTCCTGCTCCTTCAGAAGCTACAGAAACAGCAGGAGCAGCAGCAGGAGAGTGCAGCAGCAGCAACAACATCTGCAGAGTCTTCCCCGCCCCCCCTGGTACAGGCCAGCCCACTGCTCCTGCAACAGCAGCAACAGCAGCGGCTGATACAGCAGCTGCTGCTGGCACAGCTGCAGCAGGCCAAGGAGGGGCAGCAGAGTGTGGCAGTGAAGCAGGAACAGCAGGAAGAAGAGGAGAATGATGAGCAGCAGAATGATGATGAAGAAGGAGATGAAGATGAGCAAGACTTCTTGGACCACAGGACCATTAAGGAGGAGGTGCACATCAAGGAGGAGAGGCACGAGATGGACCACGAAATGGACACTGGAGGAGGAGGAGGAGGAGAGGAGGGAACAGCTGAGGAACCCCCCCACTCCCCTTCCTCCTCCTCCTCCACCACCACCACCAACAACAACAACAGCACCGTCACCTACTCTGAACAGCTCAAACAGACCATTCAGCAGCAAATACAACAGATACAACAGAATCAGCTGCACCTCAAACTGCAACAGATACAACAAAAACAGAAGGAACTCCTACAACAGCAGCAGCAGCACCAGCAGGGTTCAAGTAGCACTTCGGAAGACCCCCCCAAGAACCCCCCCACCCAGGAGCCAAGGATCAGAGTGAAGGAGGAGCTGCAGGAACCCAGTGTTGCCTCCAAGGAACCTCTCACCCTTCAGGACCAGATCTCATCCATCCTCAAGAACCACGGCCTCAAGTCCCCCTGGAGGACCACCTCTCCCCCGGTGAAGGGTGAGCCTGGCCTGGGGGAAGGGGAAAAGGGGCCGCAGCAGGAGAGGGAGTCTATGCAGGAGCAGATCCAGGCCATCCTGAGGCACCAGCAGGAACAGCGGCGCAAGATGGAGAAGGCCGGGGAGGAGAGTGAGTGTAGGGGTGATGGTGATGGTGATGGTGATGGTGGAGGGTAATGGTGATGATAGTGTAGTTATAGTGTGCTTGTTGACTGTAGTGTTTAGTGGTGAAGGTTGTATCTACTTGCTTGGTTCATTATTCAGTTATTACTCATTTATTCTGTCTCATGATCCATCTATCTATCTATCAAAGCTCATTAATATAATTTAGAACAGCGTTAAGAGATTGAATTAAGTTTTTGTTTCACTCATTCATGTTTAAGTGTCATAATTAATCACTAACTCCCCTTCTCTAATCACCCCAAACAGATGTGTCCGAGGAGACAGCCATCAACAGCATCAAGCGTTGCCGCAGAAGAACCACTGTGTTTAACGAGGTGCAGCTGCGCACTCTCTACCTTCACTTCACCTACTGCAACTTTCCTGACCCTTCCATGTTCAAGATCATTGGCAGCCTCACCAAGCTGGAGCCTCAGGTCATCAAGATTTGGTTCCAGAATGAGAGGTCAAGGCAGAGGAAGAGGGCAGCACACTTTCTGGATGAAGGTGATTTGTGTGTGTGTGTTTGTGTGTGTGTGTGTGTGTGTGTGTGTGTGTGTGTTTGTTTGTGTTTGTGTGTGTGTGTGTGTGTGTGTGTGTGTGAGATTAATTTTTCTATGCTTTTCATTTTTATCTTATTTTTTTTTGTCATTTCCTTTTCCATTTCCATTCTTTGTCCATTTTTCTGTTTCTTCATTCATTTTACCTCTCTCTCTCTGCCTCTTTGTCTCTCTCTCTTTTCCCTTCACACCTAGTTAACTAATTCCTCCTTCCCCCCCCCAGTGAACTCCAAGGAGAAGCCTTACAAGTGTCGTGACTGTGGGATGTCCTTTGCCATGCTGACCTTCCTGGTGAAGCACAGCATGAGGCACAGCGGTGAGACAGACGCCGCCGCCGCAGCAAGGGAGGGAGCCGTGCGCACCTGTCCGCTGTGCCTCCAGAAGTGGAATCGTGAGGTGTTTGCGTCCCATCTCAAGAGTCGCCACAACGTGAACTGGTCCCTGGTGGAGGAGCGCGTGGGTGGCTCCCTCACCTGTCACCTGTGTTCAGAACAGTTCCCTGACCAGGACAGCCTCATGGTTCACAAGCACCGCCACCTGGACGAGAACCACGGGGTGCCACCACAGTGCCGCCAGTGCAAGACAACCTTTGTGAACGCAGTGTGTCTTGAGGCCCACATGGAGACCCACCAGCAGGAGTGGACCTTCCGCTGCACCCTGTGTGATGCTCCCTTCCCTGACAAGGTGCTGCTGGCCTCACACCACATGGGTCACGGCATGCCCATGGCCGTGGTGAGCACCCTGGACCGCTCACGCAGCCAGCTGCAGCACACCTCCGTCAGGAAACTGCAGATCCGGGGCCGACGCACAGACCAAGGCCTCTCACTCACCTTGGCCAGCAGTGATGCTTCCCCAGAGGATGAGTCTGGTGGCTCTACCAGTCCCACCTCCACCCCAAAGCCTGCCTCACCCACCCCAGACACCCCAGTAGTGTCAGCCTCCCAGATGGTGCCATCGTCAACCATCTTGACCACGCCCCAAGGGGTGGGTGGCCTGCCCCTCACTCCCCCATCCTCCTCGGGCCAAGTGAGTTATGTCAAGCTGATTCCCATCCAGCTGATCCCCGTCAACAGCAGCACCGGGGCCGGGCGCAAAGGGTCAGGCAGCACCCAGGGTGCCACCACCACCTTCATCTCAGTGCCAGTGTCACTCAAGGGTGCCGGGGACTCAGTCACCACCACATCCACCGCCTCATCCATCGTCAACTACCTGGTGGAGGGGGGCTCCACCCTCAAGGCCGGCACTACACTGAGGCGGACTCAGGCCAAGACACTACCCAACCTCATACCCATCACCGCCGGCCCCAGCCCCGGCCCCACCACACTGCCCCTCAAGGAGAAGAACACCCCGGAGCACCCCAGCCCCCAGGCCACATTCAAGGGCCGCATCACCCTGAGGGAGGGAAGGAACGGCCTCAACACTGAGAACAGGGACAAGGGTGCAGACCCAGCCACACAAGGTGGGTGTGATGGCAGGCAGGTGTGACTATAAGGGAGTGTGGATACATGGTGAACTTAACACTTTGTTGTTGTGTTTGTGTTGATGTTGACCTTGTTTGTTTTCTTGCAGAGGGTGAGGCTCAGGCCATGGAGGGAGGGAAGGGAGAGACCTGGACGCCTCAGGACCCCCCTCCACTAGCACAGCAGGTCAGGACAAAACACACGCACAGTGAAATTAAAAACATAATTTTAAAGATCATTTCAAAAAATTGTCTATAATATTTTTTTTTCCATTTTAAGAATAATATTAGTTATTGTGATATGAATTTATATTTTTGATAATTAGTTCCCTATATGTGTGTGTGTGTGTGTGTGTGTGTGTGTGTGTGTGTGTGTGTGTGTGTGAATCCCTTGTTGATGTATGAGTAAGTATTGATGTGACACAGTCTGCCTCATCACCCTCCCCCATAACTCACACACACCCATCATTCCTCCAGGTGGGCTGCAAGAAGAGGTACGTGCCCATCCTACCCATGATACCCCTGCCAGACACCCCCCCACTCTCCTCTACACCCCCCGTCACCCCGCCCACGGCCCACCACCTCACCAGGAGACCCAGGGCAGCCTCCGCGAAGAGACCGTGGCAAGGCTTTGACCGCGGTGGATACAAACGTGAGTATAAGTTGACAGTCGTTGATACTATGGCTTGAGGCGGATTAATAGGTAAAGCAGATACGAAATTGATTGTTTATTTTTACACTGTTTTCATACAAGTGTTTGGTCTGGGAAGCTGCTGGATGTACTATGTGTTTGACTACAGACTCATTATATCCTCCTGAAGGGTAACCTAACCTAACCTAACCTCCATGCCTTTCCCTTGCCTCCCCTACAGGCCGCCGCACCCCCACCTACTTCACAGGCAGCCAGAGGGAGGTCTTAGAGGTACACTATGAGTACAACAACTTCCCAGAGCCGGTGGAGCAGCTGGCCATTGCAAGTCAGCTGGGTGTTGACTATCCTGTGGTGAAGACTTGGTTCCAAAATACCAGGAAGAACATGAGGAAACAGCTGAAGGAGGAAGGTAAGGAGGGAGGGAGGGAGGGAGGGAAGGAGAGGGAAACGACTGGGGAAGAGATGAGGGAGGGAGGGAGGAGAGAGGAAACAGCTGAAGGAGAAAGATGAGGGAGAGGGATGGAGGGAGGAGAGGAGAGGAAACAGCTGAAGGAGAGGAGGGTATGGAAGAGGGAAGGAGGATAATTGAGTGAAAGAATAAAGTTTGAGGTAAGGGAGGAGGGAAGGAAGGAAGGATAGAGGGAGGTTAAGAGTAAAGAAAATGAAGTTTAACCAAATAAACCAAGAATACAATACTATATTAATGTTTCTATTATTATTATTATTATCATCATCATTATACAAGAGGAAATAAACTACAAATAAACTTTTCTTCCCCTTTCTTTTCCTCTTCATGCAATTCTTCTTCATTATCCTTCCTTCCTTCCTTCTTTTTTTTCATCTCACATTTGCCTCTTTCTCTCCTTTTCTTTCCACCCTTTCTTATATTCCTTCCTTCTCTCTCACTGTCCTTTTCCTCCTTCCCTACTTTCCTACATTCCCTTCCTTTCCATCCATCCATCCATTCCTCTCTCTCTCCCTCCTTCCCTCCACTCATCTCTTCCCTCCACTCATCTCTATCTTTCCCTCCTTCCCCTCCCTGCAGCCCACTATGATCAGGACGGCCCCTTCCACTGTCACAAGTGTGGTGTTGCCTTCATCTCCCGCTCAGCACTCGCCCAACACTGCGACAAACACCGGGACAAGACCAGCTTCTTCTGCGGCGAGTGCTGGATGTACTTCACGCATCCGGCCGTCTTCAACACCCACCTTATGAGCCATGCGGGTAAGAGAGAGAGAGAGAGAGAGTGTTATCAAGTAGAGATTTGGTAGTGGTATTATTAATGAAGTGTGTGTGTGTGTGTGTGTGTGTGTGTGTATCATTCTGTTTAGCTATTTATTTATGTTGTGTTAGCCTGTCTCTTTCTGTTAAAATGTTTGTCTGTTTGTCTGTCTGTCTGTCTGTCTGTCTGTCTGTCTGTCTTAGCATCAACAACTTGTCTTTTTCAGGTAAATTTGGAGACAAGAAGAAGAAAAATGTGGGATGTGAGGAAGAGGACGAGGATGAAGAAGAGGAGGGAGGAGGAGGCACCCACATGGAAGGGGAGGAGGAGGAAGACGAGGACGAGGAGGAAGAGGAAGCAGAGGAGAGAGGAATGAAACTCAGGAAAGAAAAAGAAGAGGAGGAAGAAGGGGAGGAAGATATGAAAGAAGGACAAGACAATAATGGAAGAGAAAGAGATAGAAGCAAAACAAATTCTCAGGAGGAAGAAGAAGAGGAGGAGGACGAGGAGGATGAAGAGGTAAACGTTGAAACAATAGACGAGGAGGAGGAGGAGGAGGGTGAAGAGGAGGAATCGGAGTCTGTGAGGATGACCTACGAGGATGACCTTGAGGACTACGACCCCATCATGCCAGTGGAGTGCATCCTTGACGAACAATCCGAGGAGGAGACAGACGCCAGTACAACTAGTGGAACCGCCTCTCCCGGTCACAAATGTCCTTCCTGTGATGAGAGCTTTGCCTCCCTCATCTCCCTCAAAGAACACATCTCCCTCCACTGCTCACAAAGACGAAGACGGAAAAAACACTCCACCTCACCACCACCACCTACCACAACCACCACCACATCCGCCACTGCATCCGCCACAGAGGCACGTCGTGAGTTCTGCAGTGCCATACGCTGCTACGAGTGCCGGTCGCTCTTCTCGGACCGTCCTTCCTTCCTACAGCACTTCACTCTAAGCCGCTGCAGTTTAAACCGGCAGCGCATTGAGTACACAGAGGAGGAACAGACCATCTTAGCCACACATTACCAAGAGAATAACTTCCCAATGCCGGCTGAGATGAGTCTGTTGGCTAAGAGGCTGGGAGTGCGGTACAGACAGATCATGCACTGGTTTCAAAATAGACGCAGCAAGGAACGCAAGCAGCAGAGAGAGAGTGAGTGTGTGGGTGTTTTTGTGTGTGTGTATGTATGTGTGTGTGTGTGTAAGTTAGAGAGATAAAAGAGGAGGAGGAGGAGGAGGAAGAGTGAGTGTGTTAGTACATAATAAACTGCCTTTTTATGACTCCTCCTCCTCCTCCTAACCTAACCATCCTTCCCCCCACAGACAAAAACCCGCCAGTGGAATGTGTGGAATGCAAGTCAACCTTTGTAACAGAACAGAACCTCAAGCACCACCAAGAGGCTGTCCACGGCCAGGCCAAGGACAGCACGGCACATGAGTTTGCTTGTTCTGCGCCGGGCTGTGACGCTACCTTCACTAACGAGGATCTGCTGTTGACTCATAGATTGGCTCACCTGCCGGAGTCTGAGGGAAATGTAGGTTGTGTGTGAGAGAGAGAGAGGAGAGAGAGAGAGAGAGAGAGAGAGAGGAGAGAGAGATAGAGATACAGAATAAATCCCAACACACATAAATATTTAGCTAGCCCCTTAATCAGTCTCTTCCCCTTTCACTCAATGCCTTTCCCTATAATCCACACCCTATAATTCACACCCTATAATCCATACCCTATAATCCTTCAGGGTACGGGCAATCACCGCCTCACTATCCTGGGACCGAAGCCACAGTGGAAGAATTTCACTGTCACCGTCCTGGAGGCCCATTACAGTGACAACAACTTTCCTCAACCCATGGATATTGGCTTCATCGCACGGAGGCTGGACGTGGACCCACTGCATATACACATGTGGTTCAAGGTGGGTGGGGGGGGCGGAGAGAGAGAAAGAGAGAGAGAGAGAGAGAGATTGACATTATATTTGCACCTTTTTTCATCACAACACACCACATCATCACCATTTCATCATCAACACTACACCACATCTTGCCTTACCACACCACACCACCTCAAGTCTCATCACCACCACCACCATTACCATTACAGGAGCGAAGGAACCAGCACATCCGTAAGCTGGAGGAGAGTGGGAGGGAGGTGATGGAAGGATCTATGGCCGTGAGCAGCCAGCGTGCCCTGAGCCGAGTCTGTACCACCTGTGACGCCGCCTTTATATGCCAGACTGACCTTGACACCCACACTGAGATGCACAAGTCGTCATGGGCCCAGGTTAGTGGAGGAATGGGTTGTAAGTGGATGTTAAGTGGATGGTAGGTATTAAGTGCACAGGAGCTGCCTTGTGTAAGTCAATTAGCCTTTTGCAACCTCTTTATTTTCTTATATTCTTATTATTTCCATCCACGAGTGTTATATAGACATGTTGAGGTGAAATGCAACTTGAGAGAGAGAGAGAGATTAAAATAACTCTTCTTTCCCCCCTTCCCCCCCCTTCCCCCCTGCCCCCCCAAAACAGAAGTGCAGCATGTGTAACCGAGACTTCAGTAATGTGATCGCGCTTGAGACTCACTGGATCCGGCACGGCATTGAATTCATGGAGGAGGCCGGGGAGGGGAAGCAGGAGATGCCCAACCCACCCCCGCTACCAGAGAGGGCAGCCAAGGCATCATTCACGGGCATTCAGCTTAAGGTGGGTTAGGTTAGGTTAGGTTTCATTTCCTTCATAGTTTTCTTTCTTTGTACTTGTTTACACTCCTCTCACCCTCCCTCCCTCAACCTTCCTCCCTCACCTCTCCCTCCCTCACCTCTCCCTCTCTCACTCCTCACGCCTGCTTCCCTTCAGGTTCTGGATGGCCACTACCAGCAGAATCACTTCCCCGGGGCAGCAGAGGTGTGGTTGGTGGCCCGACGCTTGGGTCTGCGGCCACGCCAGGTCACCCACTGGTTTCAGAACCGTCGTGGGCGTGAGCGTCGTGCCCACAAGGTGAGCACCCCAGCATCACACCCCTGCCTGTGGTGCGGTGCTGCCTTCATCACCCCAGCCGCCCTTCGTCGCCACCGCCGCCACCACCGTTCACTCACTAACCGCCACCCGTGTCCTCGGTGCCCGGCTATCTTCCTCACCACCATGCTGCTGGAGACACACGCACTCTTCCACCAGTCCTCACCCCGCGGCCACCTCCTGCCCTTACACCGCCCACCTGACTCCAGCCGAGACCCCCTGGCCGTGGGACAGGTGCGGCCGGGGGTACTCCTGGCACCCGCAGACTCAGACGACTCGGACCAGAGTGAACCCGAGCTGAGCATTGACCTCACCGCCCAACCCGTACCTGAGGATGGGCAAGGTGAGGCAGCTGGCACCACTGGCACCACACCCAAGGCAGCCAGTGGCACCCCAAGCTGGCACACCCCACAGGCTGCCACGGAGGCAACACCTGACGTGGATGAGGAGATGGCTGAGATGCTGCGTCACGCCGGCATTGAGGTGACGGATGAGAACTCAACCAGCCAGGAGTCATCCGCTACTAAGGAGGAGGCGGGGGAGGGGGAGGGTGAGGGTGAAGGTGAAGGTGAGGGTGAGGGAGAGGGTGAGGGTGATGAGCACCGGGGGCAGGAGTTCACCCTGACGGAGGAGGAGGCGTCGGCATCCCTGGACAAGGATGTGATATGTGAGCAGGTGTTCTTTGATGACCAAACAGACTCAGACGATGATTCTGAGGAGGAGGAACCCAGACTGAAGATTGTGAGTGCCTACAAGATATCACCCTCCGACGCCAAGAAGTCCAAGGCCAACAACAGCCAGTGAGTGCCAAGGAGTGCCACCCTAAGTCTCATGGTTCAAGGGAGGACTGTCACAATGCAATACTCTTCAGGGCTGGTGCAGAAAGTTGTTATAATAGAACTTCAATGGAGGGCTGTTGGGAGGCTTTTTATTAAACAGTTACATGCTGTGAAGTTGTTAGCAAGGCTGTTTTGAAGGTGTTTGGAGTGACATCTGGTGGTGAGGGAGGGAGGGAGTCAAGGTTTCAAGTTAGCAATTTGTTAGAGGGAGTGTGTGTGGAGTGGGAGTGGGTGAGGGTGTTTTGGGACCGGTAAGGGATAGTTTTAATGTGTACCGAGGCTGTGGTGTTGTGGTGGTGAGCTGTTGCCTGCCTCGTGATGTTGAGTCTTGTTGGAAGTAAGTTTTTATGAATGTTCTGTCTGGCTGCTCATGGCTGTCTCAAGTCACTTCTTGGCTGTGTAAACTATTTCTTTTCTTTTTTTATTATTAATGGCTGTTGAAAAGTTTGTTGGTTGCTGTTGAAAAGCTTGTAGGACTGCTAGGAGCTGTCATTAAGCTTTCTTTTATTAGACTATTAATACATACAGTGCCAGTGATGAAAAAAAATACGACAAGGAAATGATATACGATTGACTTAGTGCCATGGAAAAAAAATATATATAAAAAAAAGACAAAGTGTAAATTAGTCATGAAAAGGGCAAGTTACAAAATAATTTCAACAGGATAATTATGGAAATAAAAAAAAAAAGAATGGGGAGGGAATATTGTGATTACAACAACATTACTGTGATTATAGACACATTAAAAAAAATGAAGAAGAAGAAGAAAAAGAAGAATCTCCAGATATAGAAGAAAGATGACAGTGTTAAAACAGTCCCACGATAAGGGTGAAACTGTACTTGTTTTGAATGTTACCTTGACACTTATGATTACATGTGTTACGGAGACAAAGGACGAGAGAGAGAGAGAGAGAGAGAGTGTGAAGGCGACTCGGCCAACCCTAAGCAACGACATTAAACAGGAAAGACTTAAAGGCAGGAGTACAAAAAATAACAAGATAATTTGCATGGTCTTTCCTTCTGATCTAATGTATACGCACCTCTACCCTGCTGTGAGGTATGTACAGTACTTGTGTGTGTGTGTGTACGTGTGTGTGTGTGTCTCAGTACCCCGAAACGTACATGCTCAGTTCGCTCGGCTCTCGGTAAATGGTGATGGAAAAATATGATGTTAATGTTTTTTTGCTCAGGAACTGGGTGATTATACTGGCCTGTGTGTGTGTGTGTGTGTGTGTGTGTGTGTGTGTGTGGCAGTCCTCCAGCCTCAGTTCAAGAAAGGCACATTAATTAATTCTTACCCAATCAGAATTCAGAACAAAAAAAATATTAAAATGTGTAACTGATCCTTCTTGTGTGCCAATGTTATGATTGATACATTATTATTATTATTATTATTTTATTCGTTTTTTTATTCATATATTTTAATTCAATATATGATTTTATTGTGTTTATTAATTATTATTATTATTATTATTATTACTTTTTTTTATTACTATTATTTTTGTTCCCTCACCAAGCCTTCCACATATGACTGAACCCTCCTCACCTCCCTCCCTCCCTCTCTACCTCCCTCTCCACCTGCCTCCCTCCCTTGGTCACTGCCTCCACACCTCCTTGGGTCACACTAGGTCACTACGGGCATGTCAACAGGACAATAGGAGCATTAAGATATCAGTTCATTCTGCATTCACAAACACAAAGTTCAACTGATCTCAAACCTTTGCACTTTGGAAAGACTAAACATTATATGATTAAGAGAAACAAATGGTTATGCGTATTTTTGCGTATAGATGTTTATGTCTCAAGGAACGTGTCTGTCTGTCTGTCTGTCTGTATATATGTTTTTTTTTTATATATTTCTCCCTCTTTTATTTTATTTTTTATTTATATTTATTTTTTTTCTTATTTATGCTTAAAAACGTATCTGCTTTTTAAGATTATTTTTTTTTATTTATTTGGTTTTTATTATTATTTTTTTCTAGCAACGTCCTCTATTCCAACTTCTAACCAGCTGAAAAAATAAATAAATAAATAAACTCATGTATAATTAACTAGTTCTATCAAAATTGAACACATACAGGGATTTTTACATATTTATATTTATTCATTTATATATATTTTTTCCAATTTACATATTTTTTTGTAAAGATCTACGTCAAATCTGTTTGTTTATTTATTCATTATCTTTATGTAGCGACTGAGTTGTATAAAGGTTCTTGCAAGGGTGAGAGAGGAGGAGGAGGAGGAGGAAGCGCTTAAGTTGTGTATATTTATTAATCTTGTTTTGTATAGTAGAAGCGTGACACAGTGGTGAGACGAGACTTTTTATATATGTTTGTAGAGAGGATGTGCCATAAAGCTGAGAGTAATAGTGTGTGTGTGTGTGTGTGTGTGTGTGTATCATTCTCTCTCTCTCTCTCTCTCTCTCTCTCTCTCTCTCTCTCTCTCTCTCTCTCTCTCTCTTCTCTCTCTCTTTCTCTTTCTCTTTCAATTCATGCATATTAATTTTCATTGCTTATGTATATTTTTTAAATGTATAATTTGGTATTTATTTTTTCCTATTTTGTGTGTGTGTGTGAGAGAGAGAGAGAGAGAGAGAGAGAGAGAGAGTGTGAGTGAGTTTATTGAATGAAGAAAAATTTATTAATGAACATAGATAAACCACCATTTTAATGTACAGAGAGTAATGAATTGGGAACACGGAGTATCTGGCGAGCTGGGAAAAAAAACCCCTCTAAGTTGTTATATACATTATGCATGTTAACATTATCATCATTATTATTATTATTATTATAACTGACCTACTCAGTCTAACGCGTGTGTGGTGGTACCGGTGGTGGTGGGGGTGACAGTGCAAAGTGGAGGAACAAGAAGTAGAAGAAGAAAGAAAGTATAAGAGAGAGAGAAAAAATAACAATGTACATATTATGGATGTAAACTTTTAGTACCTCTAGGCCTAGGGCATTACATTAGGTGGGAATTAACATTAAACAAAAACTGGCGGAAATGCCACGTGTGTGTGTGTGTGTGTATGGGTTTGTCTGTGCGTGTGTATGTGTGGCGTAAAAGTACACACATGACGTTAGTATGTGTGTACGTGTGTGTGGGTCTCCTTACCTACATGCCAGCTCAGTTAGGTGTGCTCATGATGGAGTGTGGATGTACAAGGAGTTAGGAGTGTAACTATTGTAGTGGTAGTGTTAGGAACGGACGGACTACATACTAATTATTGCAACGCACTCTGCTGTGACGCCTGAGGTTAAAAGGATGGGAATTGTTGTATGCTTCAGCCTCCTTCCCTTCCTCTCCTGTATCTCATTCCCCCTCCTCCTCCTCCTCCTCCTCCTACACTCCACCTCGCACCCTCACTACCACCTCCTTATGTATGAATGTGAATAAGATTAATATTTGTAGGCGATGAAAATCTTGAGAAAAGAAAATTTATACTTTGAATGTTCCCTTTCTTGTTGTATTACTAACATAGCCTAACACACACACACACACACACACACACACACACACACACACGCACACGCACACGCACACACACACACATATGTATGCAATATCCCTTTCTCCATGTGTTTTTATGTACTTAAAAGAAAAATGACAAAAATATATATAAGAGTTCACATGTATATTTGTTACTTGTAAAACAGAGATTGCAAGACTCAGTCCTCCTCCTCATCCACCTCCTCCTCCTCCTTATATAGTATAGTAGTATATTGTTCTCATGCACTTACCTCCTCCTCCTCCTCCTCCTCCTCCTCGTCCTCGTCCTCGTCCTCCTTTTAAATCAATCAATCAATCAATTATCCTCCTCCTCCTCCTCCTCCTCCTCCTCCTCCTCCTCCTCCTCCTCCTCCTCCTCCTCCTCCTCCTCCTCCTCCTCCTCCTCCTCCTCCTCCAATTCCGTCTGTTTTTTATAACAGTTTGTACAAAATTTTTGGATGTGTGTGTTGGTAACAGAACATGCATTGGTTTGCACTCATACACACACAAATGTTAAATGTGTATGCAACTCAATGATGGATTCGTGTATGCAAACATACTGATATAGTGACCACTTGTTTTGTTCATACAGTATATATATAGTGCCATTACTACTACTACTACTACTACTACTACTACTACTACTACTACTACTACTTATGCTATGATTACTATTACTATATTATTACTACCTCTACCTCTACTTCTGCTCCAACTATACTAATATTACTTTTACTACTATCACTTCCACTACTGCTACTACTACTACTACTACTACTGTTGCTGCTGTTGTTTAGGTGTTACCCAGTATGTTCCTTGCAACAGTAAGGAAGAAGGTAATGCATTACGTTGTACAAGTTAGGATCTCGACTCTTGGGTTTAATTTACGCGAAGAAATGATTTTGTGGAGGATAGTAATTTTATGTTTTACTATAAGAATGCGTTGATTATATGGTTATTTATTGCTTTGCTGGTTATTGTAGTGGCTATTATTATTATTATTATTATTATTATTATTATTGTTTTTATTTTTATTATTATTCAGTATTGATTGATTAGCGTAAAAGGAAGAAGGTATGCACTTAAGATTATAAGGAAATGCTGTTGAAAGGTTTAAAGAAATGTAAAGTTTAGTTTATATCTTAATTTTTACAATGCTGTGAAGGAATCTGGGGCTTTCTTGTATATTATGCTGCTTCATTATTATTATTATTATTATTATTATTATTATTATTATTTATCTGAGTTACAGTGTCGCTTGAATGCTTGACAAAGTTTTTTTTACAATTGCTTGATAATTGTGCTTAATGGGTCTATTATCATTATTATTATTTTTATTATATATGCTGAATGGTGCAATTTGAGTAGTTATTGTTGTTTTTCAATTTTCTGAGAAGCATTGAAAGGCGTGGGTGGTGGTGTTGCATTATTATTATTATTATTGTTATTATTATTATCATGATTATTATTCATTTAGTCACAGGCTGCCATGTAGTACAATTAAGTGCATAAGTTATTAATTATTAATTCTGATTCTCTCTCTCTCTCTCTCTCTCTCTCTCTCTCTCTCTCTCTCTCTCTCTCTCTCTCTCTCTCTCTCTCTCTCTCTCTCTCTCATGCTTGTAGGCAAATGGATTTCCTCTGGAATTTTTTCTAAATATTCTGTAGTTTTTTGCCATAAAGTCTGAAATTTTAGACTAAAAATGTGTGTTATTGACCTCTGCAGACATATTATTATTATTATTATCATTATTATTGTTATTATATGGCCCTGTGTGGGCTGTAAGAATACTACCACCGTGATAGGTAACAAAAAGGGACGGAGTGAGTGGTCTGGGAAGCCCCTCCTATGTATTCTCTCCTATGAAAAAATCCTTCATTTCCATTCCCGTTGTGGACTGGAAGGATTTCATAATATCCAGTAACCTTGTGTTGAGTATCATAATAATCTTATTTGTATTTGAGTTAGAGTACAATACTGTAATCTGGTGAACTATCGCAGATTGAATCTAATCAGTAAACAAGGAACACGCGAGAGGCAGGCGGTGGCGGGCGGGGTGCACTACACTGTCTTATCTTATTGTTTGTCTAGGTTCTGCCTCAAAGCTACTTCAAATAGTCTAGGTACGTCTGGTTGGCTCAATAGTACAGTGCTTGCCTCGTGGCTTAAAGGTTGTGGGTTCGATCTTGGGTCACGGCAGCTGTTGGGTGAGAGGGGAAGCACTCGTTAACCCTAGCAGGACTATATATGGTCTATTGAATCACCTGTATAACTAGTCCTGTGTGTATTAGGTCGAGGATGTATAGTTTAATTGAAGGTGTAATTAAAAATGGCAGGTTCGTGATGTGAAGGACAGGATGTAAGAAATGAAAGATGAATGACTGGATAATTATTATTTTTTTTGTGGAAGCGATCACAGCTCCGTCCAATCTGAAAATCGGAAGTTATTGTAGATACACATTCCTGTCTGGGGGCATATCTTTATCTTTTCTATACTACTACCACTACTACTACTACTACTGCTAGAGTCGTAATTATAATCCTTAGAACGTAATAATCATCGCTGTAAAGAAGACAAGGATAAAATGGAGTACAGTTGTCGCATGAAAATAAATGAATAACGGACAGACAGACAGACGGACGGAAGTTCTACCACAATGATTTCTACACACAGGACGAAGGAAAAATAAAATATAATACCATAGGAAGTGTTGCTTTTCAGTCACACTTCCCATTGGCTCTGAAAAGTGTGACGTCACCTCAGATTGCATAGGTAAAGCATACTTGCATACTATATAAAACAAAATACACAAACTGCGCAATACTGTGTTTAACGTGACCTAAGCGTGCTACAAATACACTGCCAAAAAAATGACATCCAGTTGCAGGAAGAGAATGAAGGGAAAATGCACTTAACCATCTCCCTGTTAGTTCCTCCCTGCACCACCTGGACAGTCGTCAGTTGTCACATCACAGAAGGGACACATAAATGATAACAAAAAAACTACTGAAGTAAATTACATAAAACCTAAATATGCTATAAACCCACTGTAAAAAAAATACCATCGAGCAATACTAAGGAAATAAAATAAAATGCACATAACCCGCTCCGTTTCAGTATCCTCCTTGACAGTCTTCACGCCAGAGGGAGGGAGAGAGATGGTGTCAGAAAACTATTAAGATAAATTACCTAAATAATCCACACGTTCTTACCACAGACGGATGGAAGACGTTAAACAAGACACCAAGCCTGGGGTGAGTGTGTGATAGACCTACCACCGCCATGAAGCCTTAAATAAGCCTATGTAATGTGGTGACGTGGCGTGACACCTCCCCGGTCCAACTCGGATTAATCATAGATGTTATCCCTTCATTTAAACCTTAATTATACCTTAATTAACCTTGTATACAGGCTTAACTATGTGTGGTGTGGGTGGTATTAATCTAAGTTCAATGGTTGGGGTTTAAAGGTAATAATTATCTACGTGGTGTTTATTATTGTTTATTTGACTATTTTTTGTGTGTATTGATGTGTTTTTTTAAGTGTTGTGTTTTTTAATGTGTTTTTTAGTGTGTGTATGTATGTGTGTGTGTGTGTATGTGCGTGAGGTTATATTAATAATTTATATAAAGGACGTAAAGGATTATCATTAGACTCAGGGTTGTGTTGTATTGTGTTGATGATGTTTGTTTGTCTGTCTGTCTGACGTATGGATAATATTGTTTGTGTTTGTTGTTGTGTGCTGGAGAAATGTCATTGTTTGTTTTGTTTTGTGTGTGTGTGTGTGTGTGTGTGTGTGTGTGTGTGTGTGTGTGTGTGTGTGTGTGTGTGTGTGTTGGGATAGTTTGAACACCTGAGGCTAATGTCAAGACACACACACACACACACACACACACACACACACACACACACACACACACACAGTTTCATTGACAAATTACTAATGTTGAGTTACATGTAGTTTTTCATTACCACACATTAACTACTTGTCTATCCTCCTTCATATAGTATTTAAATTAATTCACTCATTAATTTGCAATGAATAAACCATTTATTTAGGATGGGATAATGAGTTCAAGTATTTGGGTAATATGGAGATAACATTAGCGTCTCCTTCCGAGGTTAATACTTACATGTCAGATAGAATTAAGGTTGCAGAATATCATGTAATATATATATCAACTTCCGGAAACTTGTTAAAGAAAATAAAAAAACAAAACAAGGTAGAACATTAGTAGGCTAACCTTATCTCCATATTATCCAAGTATTGTGTCAAATGTAAGAGTAAAGTAATTTGTCTGTTAAGGTATTACATAGTTAGTACATTATATAACAAGTTAGTACATTACATTATATTGTCTGTTAAGGTATTACGTAGTAGGTAGTACATTATAGTATGCATTCCTTCACTAAAACATTGATAATAATTGACACATCAGTAAATATAGGAACAAATCTATAATAACTTACCTAACTATGATAATTGAAGAACAAAAATCAAATAAGTACAAATATGTTTAGTTTTATTGGAAATGAGGATGCAGATTATTGTGTGAAATGATAACATATTCCCATTATCATCATCATCATCACTATCATCATTATTATTATTATCACTATTATTTCCCACTGATATCCTTTCATCATCATTACCATACATTACATTGTCTTTCTTTCCCTCTTTTCTTTTTCAATTTATTTATATTATTACTATACATACATTATTTTCTTTCCCTCCCTCTTTCTTTTTTCAATATATTTACGTTAGTGTCTCCTGCAGGATCAGAAGGACATCCCAGAAGCACAGACAATGGGGAAGGGCGGCCTGGAGGTGTCTGAGGGAGGCAAGGAAGGCGTTGGGTGAGTATCCTTATATAAAATTAATTCACTTTAGTAATTAACGGAATATTTTTAATGATAACTGTAGAGAGAAGGTTTTAGTAATGCAATAATTTATGTTCTTACTGATTTCCTTTTCTCTCTCTCTCTCTCTCTCTCTCTCTCTCTCTCTCTCTCTCTCTCTCTCTCTCTCTCTCTCTCTCTCTCTCTCTCTCTCTCAAGTGTCAGTTTATTTATCTATTTTATACCACAATTATATATCTTTTTTTTTAACTTGAACTATAAATACATAACAGTCATTAAATTTATTCTGATCTTAATTCTTTAATATATATAGTTAGCTTCGATCTCTTAATAAACTCACACAGGAAATATTAATGTGTAAATATTTATCATCGTTCTCCCTTTCGAGTTGCAGGTCAGCTGAGATCACAGAAAATGGAGAGGCAGACATTCAGACCATGAAGGGGGAGGTAGAAGTAGGAGAGAAGAAAGAGGAGGGAGAGGGAGAGGAGAAGAAGATTGAGACAGTGATTACTAAAGAAGGAGAAGAGGAGGGACAGAAAGAAGGAGGAGGTGAAGGAGGAGGAGAAACAGACACACCAGAGAAGAAGAATGAGAAAATAAAAATAGAAAAAATAGATGGAGGAGGAGGAGGAGAAACAGCAACAAGTAAGGAAGACAAACAAGTGGATGAGGAAGAAGAAGAGGATGGGGAGGAGGAAGAGGAGGATGATGAGGATGTGTTTGGGGCCCTGTCAGCCTTCGGAAGTGAGGTGTTCAGTACTCTTGGCACGGCTGCTGATCCTTTATCAACGGAGGAGAGAAGCCCAAGACCTTTATCCCTCAAGGGCTCTGACCTTAACACTACCATGAGGCTACTGCAGGTAAGACCACTACTACTACTACTATTACTATTGCTGTTTATACTACTACTACTATTGCTTCTGCTAACCTCACACTATCATCTACAGGACCTCATTATGTACGATGACGATGAACCTGATGTGACCCACTGCCCCGGGCCTCTAGATGGTCAAGGTCGCCTGGCTGCTGTGTCACACCTCCTGGCAGCGCTGGTCACCACACTTGACCCCCAACACCTGCGACACCTGGCTTCTCGGGTCATGTCTGATACCTGTCTGTGGGTGTCTCGGCTCTTCAGGTGTGTATTGACCTAGTTGTGTTTATCTAGTTGTAGTATACTTATGTAGTCCTGTCTCTGTATTTATATTTATCCAGTTTTTCCTTCAGTTGATGTACATTCTTTACCATGATTACCTCTTCCTTCAGTCCATTCCAAGTATCTATATATTCTCTGGGAAAAACTGTACTTTTTTGTATCATGAAACAAGAAGAACATAAGAAAATAAGGAGAACATAAGAAAATAAGGAATACGAACATAAGCAAAAATAAGGAATCATTTAATCTAATTCTTTCTTCCCTCCATCAGGCACTTTGAGTCCACCGCGTACATACACGAGGATGTGCGTGAGGGTGTTGTGCGTGTGTGTAGGATGCTGCTGCACGCCCGCTACCCACGTCTGGCCTCCGAGGGCTTCCAGGCACTGTACGCCCGCCCACCCGTCATCTACACCAGCAGCACCGTCCGCCCAGGCCTACCCAACCATCTCGCTAACATGGTGAGGTGATAGTGATGGTGATGATAGTGATAATAATGATAATGATGTATGTATGTATGTACGCTAATACAAACTGTCCTTGTGTGCACCTTCAGCTTGGTCTTGGGTCGTCGTGTGTGCGCGTGGTGCCGTGTAATTCCGTGGTTGGGTCGCCGCTGGCCATGGATGTGGCTGCCCTCGACCGCATGATGGTGGAGGACGCGGCGGCACAGAAGAAACCGCTGCTCGTCATCGCAAACGCAGGTATGGGGTCGCTATTTCTGTAAGGATTTTTTATTATTATTATTATTTTTTTTTTTTT
The DNA here is from genome assembly GCA_029783475.1 of Metacarcinus magister. NCBI lineage: Eukaryota > Metazoa > Arthropoda > Malacostraca > Decapoda > Cancridae > Metacarcinus > Metacarcinus magister. Next base: position 4,253,908 of record JAPQNM010000015.1, read on the forward strand.
CTGTGAGGTTAGAAGAGGATGAGGTTTCGTGAATTAGTTTTGTTATGATGTTTGTATGTTTGTATTGTTAAGTTAAGTAGTAATAGTAATAATATGTGTGTGTGTGTGTGTGTGTGTTTTAGGAGGAGGTGCCCTTGGAGGTGTGGACGGTGTGGGTCGCATCTTGGAGCTGTGCAACACCCATGACGCCTGGCTACACGTGGAGGGACATGCACTGGCAGCCCTCACCTTGCCCAACACACCCAACCTGGTACATCATCACCTCTACCCTTCCAACACCACTAACACCACCACCACTAACACCATCATCATCATTATTATCATTATCATTATTATTATTAACACCACTACTATAGTCTTCATTTAGACAAACTAACTCCCTGTCCTCCTCCTCCTCCTCTTCTTCTTCTTCTTCTCTACCCATACCCTTAAGTTCTTAGCAGCAAGTGTCAGATAGATTGATATTTTCTTGGTGCTAGAACACACATTTGATGCAAAAAAGTAATAGTAGTAGTAGTAGTAGTAATAGTGATAATGTTAATAATGTTCCCTTTTTTTCCTGTTACAGCCGGCCAAGATTGGTGACAGCATGACCCTGCCGCTGTCACTCTGGCTGGGGATACCATCACTGCCTTACATTGTATCCTTTACCCATCACTACTATTATTATTATTATTAGTAGTAGTAGTAGTAGTATTGTTATTTTTATTGCTATCGCTATTGCTGTTTTTATTATTATTATTGCTGTTATTGTTGTGATTATTTATATATATATATTGATTTACAGGCCGTCTAACTAAACTATAACTAAACATTCCGCCACACACATACATGCATACACGTGTACGTTTTCCTTGACTGGTTGGCGTGCACACAGACTCTGTACAAGGCTCAGGAGACGTCAGCTGTGCACTCGGCCGGCCTGACAGCACTGAGTCTACATGTGCGGCTGTCTTGTCTTCCTCTGTGGACCACGCTCATGGTAAGTACTGTATGCACTCTACTCTACATTCCATCTACTTCCCTGTATTCACTCCACTGTATTCTATTTTTCATCCTTTCATTATCTCTACTATTTATGTCTTCTACTTTCCCCCCTCCACTTCCCTCCTTTCATTATCTCTACTATTTATATATTATCTATATTTTACGGTCTTCACATCAGTCTATTCTACTTTTCATCTACCTCCACTTTCCTCCTTTCATTATCTCTACTGTTTATATATTATTTTCTATTCAGCCTCGACATATCAGTCTCAACTACATCCTAATTCCCTCTCCACCTGTTCCATCTGTCCCACCTTTCATCCACCTGTTCTTATGCCCTTCCATCCCATCCTATCCCATCCTATCCTATCCTATCCTATCCTATCCTATCCCATCCCATCCCATCCCATCCTATCCTATCCTATCCTATCCCATCCCATCCCATCCTATCCTATCCTATCCTATCCCATCCCATCCTCCCATCCTATCCTATCCTATCCTATCCTATCCTATCCTATCCTATCCCATCCCATCCCCATCCCCATCCCATCCCTATGTCTAATAAAATGTCATCCTAACCTAACCTAACCCTCCTTCCCTTGGCAGACACTTGGCCAGAGTGGTGTGGTGTCCAGGTTCCAACATGCCTTTGAGCTGGGGCGGCACCTCCAGCTACACCTCAGCACACTCTCAAGGATAAGACTACTGGTAAGGCACTCTACACTATCACCTTTATCAACACTCACTATAAAGCTCATAAACATTATAATCTATTGTTTGTTTAGGTCTTTCTTACCCTGTCTTAAAGTAATGGTCAAATTTACCTTCCACTTTTTATTTTCTCCCTCACTCAGAGCCCAGCACCACTTGAAGGCAGTACTGTGGTCAGTATCCACGACCTTGTCAGCAAGCCAATCAGCACAGCAGTAAGTAGTAGATTGAGTAGTAGTAGTAGTAGTAGTAGTAGTAGTAGGAGTAGGAGTAGGAGTAGTAGGAGTAGTAGTAGTAGTAGATTGAACATTCTTTATTCTGGTTATTTTCATGATACCACAATGCAATAGAAGTAGTAAGAGGAGAAAGAATCAGGGAGGAGGAGGAGAGATAGACAAAAACAAGAGGAGGAGGAGGAGAAATAAGAGACAGTAATACTAACACCAGTCCCACCATCTGCAGACCTAACCTAAGTGTTCCTTCCTCCACCCTTCCACCAGCAACTCCTGGAGACAGTGAGCGGATCAGTGGTGTTCCAGTACGTAGAGGAAAGCACCAGCGGCAGCGGCGGCGGAAGGACCATTACCGCCAAGAACTCAGAGTATTATGACAACCTCAACTCTTGGGTGCGTATATGTGTGTGTGTGTGTGTTTGTGTGTGTGTGGAGTTGGTTAAATACTCATTGAAGTGTTTCATTTTACTGCTATCTTATCCTGTACAATACATTCCTTCACTGCCTCCCTCTTCACAGCTGGGGCAGGTGGTGAGGAGAGATGTAGGCACCATACCGCTGGAGTTGGTGCAGCTGGAGACGGCTGGGCTGGTGCTGCGCTGGAGTCCCCTGGAAGGTCCTGACACACACCACATCACCTTGGCCGACGTGGATCACCTTATTGACTCCCTACATCACCAACTGGTTAGTATTGGGTGCTGAGACAAAACTTGAGAGTGTAATCAGTACACTTACAGAGATGGAAGGAGGGTGAATAGAGGTAAATGGATAAAGAGGAAATACTTAGATAAATAGTGATAGATAGAGAAGGAATAGTTAGATAAATAGAGACAGACAGATAGATAGAGAAAGGAAATACGTATATATAGATAGATACACTGATGCATAAACATATATAAACCTCAACAAACACTTGAGTAACCGTATATGACCCTGTATCGTGACCCTGTTTGACCCTGTATGACCTCCCCCCAGGACATCCTCAACGCCACCGTAGAGCAACGCAAGACCTTCACCAACCTCGTTTCCTCAGCCACCAACCTGCAGATGGTGGAAATACCAGGGTGGGCGGGGCTGGGCGGGGTCAGGTACCTGGCTGACCTGTGGCTTGACCAAGAGACCTTCAACCCAGCCAACCGTGCTGATATCAATGCACTCAATGTACATCTGGTGTCTCAACTCAAAGCAACTGATTCAGCGTTCTCTCTCGGTGGGTTGGTGGTGGTGGTGGTGGTGGTAGTGGTAGTAGTAGTAGTAGTAGTAGTAGTAGTAGTAGTAGTAGTAGTAGTAGTAGTAGTATAAGTAGTGGTGGTGTTGGCGGTGGTGGTGATAGAAGTAGTAGTAGTATCATTTTTATATCTTCTAAGTTATTACTGTTTTTAATGAAATTTAGTCCATAACTTCTTTTGACTTTTTATTTAGTTATTTTTTCCTGTAGTTGTTCTGTATGAGGGCAAAAAAATTATAATTCAATGCATATTTTTAGCATTTTTAATCAGTTTCTTTGGTTCCTTAGAGTTAGACCAATTAATTTTACATTGAAACCTATATTCACATTTATGAAAAACCTTACATTGTAGAAAGGATTACAAGTCATTATAACAGTACATAATCCTCTATATTCTTCTATAATGTTACTCTTGGTCACAGGGGAGGGTAGTGACAGCCTCAACTGTGTTCGCTTCGGCATGGTGACAGCCGACACAGACCTCTCAGATCTCCTGTCCCTCGTCATATCCACTGGGAAGGATATTGAAAAGTCATCACGGTTCCTTGACCAAATGACGGATATTGTGAGGAAAGGTGTGTACATGTGAGACAGAGAGAGAGAGAGAGAGAGAGAGAGTGTGTGTGTGGTTACTTGTAAGATATATACACACACACATACGCACATACACCTTCCTACCCCTATAATCCCTCACACAGGTATAGAGGCAGCCACTGAGGATTTGAAGAGAGAAAACGAGGAGAGGCTGTGGCAGGAGGGAATACTACGCCACGTTCCCATAGTTGGCTCCGTCTACAACTGGTTCTCCCCGCCCCCCCCTCCCGGCATCAAGGGTCGCACTCTTGACCTCACAGCAGGCGTCCTAGAGAGCACAGAGAACATCTATCGCTACCACATGCAGGTACGAGATCGAGGATGCGGAAAAAGTTGTAAATTCGTTAGGTTGTCTTTGTCAGTGTTCCCTTAAAAGTGTGTAATAGAAGAGGTTTTTTTAAGAGATACAGTTAATATATTTCCAAAGATGTCTTGTTCCTGTCTATTTAAAGTGTGAAAGTCAAAGAAAAGTTGGAAAGGTAGAATTAGACAGTGTGTTGTGGAGGTTGATTAATATTTTCTATGTAATTCTTATGTAATTTTCTCTCTTTTTTACAGATCCGTCATGGTTCCGCTCCTACACGTTCTGAGACCAAGCTGCCTCCCGCCCCATCCATCCAGACCCCCGTCACCCCCTCCGCCTCCTCCCCCTCACACTCCCGCTCCTCCTCCACCACCTCCGCCCTCACTCCAGGCTCCACCCACTCACGCACCGCCTCAGAGAACCAACCAATCACAACATTGCAGGAGGGCAAGGCAGTAGTGTCAGCCAATGGGGTGCCTTCGCTGCCCTTCCAGTCCCCGGCAGTGGCTGTGCAGGGCCAATAGGGTGCCAGGAAGCATGGAAGGGTGTTTTTACTGCGGCTAAGGTCAGGTGCGCGCCTAAACACGAAAAATTATACAAATATACATATACATACCTATACATACACTATATATATACATTTTAGAGAAGGAAGCAAGTTATTTATATATATATGTGTGTATATATATATAGCAAGAGAAAAGTTTGTTCTATCTCACTTTAAAACACATCATCACCACCACTATTACTAATGATAATAATACTATTTTTACTATTATTATTATTATTGTCATTATTATTATTATTATTATTGTTTGTTATGAGTTAGTTCCTCGTTGATTTTCTGTACATAGTTTGCATCTTTAGTGTGTTGTGTTGCGTTTCCAGTAGTTGTTATATTCTCTTTGGTTTGGCTTCACATTTTTTATCTTCATTTTGACAACATTAGTTTGAGACGAGCGTTGCGTGCTTTGACCTCACTGTTGTGTTAAGTTGTGTTGCAGCTCTGCTTGACCCTTGTTCATGCCTGTGACTTATGACCTCCTCCCCCCCTCTGTTCTTCCCACCCCCACCCCCCCCTCACCCCCAACAAGGCAGCACTTAGCAGAATTAGCTCCTGGAAGCCCTATATATTTTTTTTTCT
>JAPQNM010000015.1:4264108-4309108 GCA_029783475.1 Metacarcinus magister
CAATCAGTACAATTTTTAAGCTTTGTCATTTGAATTGCAAATACAAGCAACATTTTCATGATGCTGAATTGTACAAGCTGCAAATGTAAGAAAAATGTACAGTACACTGGCCTTATACGCGCCTATACGGGTGACACATGAGCTCATGTATTGTGGAAATGTGTGTGGTGAATGCATGTTCTTAGGAAGTAAATTACATATGGTCCCATATCTACTCAGTTGACTCACATTTTAGTGAAATAAAGAAAATATACCAATCTTGGATGATCAAGAGATGCTGCAGCATCTTCATGTGATATGTTTTTGGAAAATAAGTGCTAGTGGGACACCAAAGACCCAAATTATAGCAAGAAAACAAGAAAGAGAAGTATACAAGAATATAGTAGACGACTTCTCACATGATATATTGTGTTTTGGTTGCGAGAAGATGTCAGGGGAAAAAGCTCATTACTGAAACGACCGTGTGACAACACGCACACTTTTTGCCACCACTCTGAGCATCATTTGGTAGCAAGATGCTAGAAAATATCACCCGTGTGACAGGCTTAAGTTTTTATTCTCTCCTCTGACTCCTCGCCAATCGCCACCATTCCTCACCGCCTGTCTTGCCACTCTCCGCACCACACTCCTCACCTCCTCAACCACAGTTTCTTTTGCAAGTCTGGACTGAGTGTCTTTCCCTCTGTCCCACGCAGCGTTATAAAATTAAAACAAAGATCAGCACATCGACGTCACGTCACGGCTGGTCATGATGAGTGTGTACTGATGGGAGTGTGAGGGTCAAGGGTTGCGGGTGCAGGGACATTACTGGATTCACCCTACATTTTGCCCCTACCTCACATTTTATGGGATAAAGTTGCACATGAAGGGTTTGTGGGTATGGAAATGAGGCACGCAGGTATAGTTTGACTTGTGCATAGTGGAGGTGTGTATAAGGCAAGCATACTGTATATTGGACTCTATGTCTCTCTCTCTCTCTCCCTATCTTTCTTTTTCTTCATTGGTCCCTCTTTGCCCCAAGCCAGGCAGTATTAGGAGGCTGTTGATTGTGTACATATTGCTTGTTTTTATGCGCACAAATTAAAATAAAAACCGACTCGTGTGTTTTAATGAATTTTACATATACCACCAACTGACTTTTTTCTCCTCCTATTGAGATTAACTGATAAGCACAAGTTAACATAGCAGGAGAAGGATTTACTGATGGTTCAAATTCCATCAATAATCTAACCTACTTTTCTGTGTCCTTGTGCTTATCTTAATAATGCACTTCTCCTAGTCAGTCTACTACTATTACTATTATCTATCTATATATATCTTTAGTTTCTGACTCCTCATTCCCTCCAGAGACGATGGCCACAGCAGGAGCCTCCACCTCACACTATCCACACACCCTCCTTGTGAGTTCAATCCTTCCTCCTCTATCAGCAACTCTTTCTTTCATACATCTACTCCTTCACCCTATCTTATAATTGGCCTTTCTCTCCTCTTAGGACCCTCAGTTTCACTCAAATACACTTTCTTTACAAACTCTAAACACTTAATTCTTTAAAAATTACCAAACCACCACCTACTCGGTAATGTATCCCCTCACTGCTGTTCAGGGGTCAAGGGAGGTCATGAGGGATCTACACGAGATCAATAGTTAAGAGATGTGTAATTAATTAGGTTTTGAGACATTTTATAGACGCTAGGTTTGGGATGTCAATATTATGGTTTTGTTCTTATTTTGGGGTCTGAATTATGGTTGTATACGCTTTTTTTTAAGGTTTGTGTATGTTTTTTAAGGTATAGTGGTAGTTTGAAATGTTAGAATGGTGTTATTTAAGGTTCAGTGATGTGTTTTTATTTAAGGATATACTTCAATATTTGATTAGGTTGGTGAATTACCGGTTACGTATGATATTTTAAGGTTATATATGATTTTTAAAGGTATATTCACAGTTTTAAGTATTAGGATGTTGAATTATGGGTTACGTATTATATTTTTAGTTTTAAATATCTTTATTCACCCTTACACACACACACCAAACTCGTATCTACACCCACTTATCTACATTCACCCATGTACACCCTATCTATTTATTCTTACCATCATCACCACCTCATACTATAAAACGCACACACACACACATATTCTCTCGCACTACTCCTACTAAAACACACATATTCCCTCACAATCATTCCCAACACACACACACACACACACTGCTAGGTAGCTCAGTGGTAACGTATCGGCCTATCACTCGGCAGACTTCAATTCGCGTCGTGGTCAAGGTGCAAAGTTTCAAGAGCAAGAGACATCCTTCCTTACCGCCGTGACAGTCACCCGTATTTAACACCATAATAATAATGGTGTTTAAAGTGTTATGTTCAGCTTTACGTGGCAGGGGTGTGGCAGGAAGGGTGAGTGTGACCCTGTAGTACCTGGTTGGAAGGGCGGCGGGGGTTAGCAGGGCCCAGGGAAGGTGTAATAAGGTAGTAACTAACTTCTTGTGGTGATAATATTTCTTCGTTTTAAACCTTCCCTGTTCCTCTACATGTCATTTAGAGGGATGGAGGAGCAGTAACACATCATTCTTCACCATTAATAGTGGAGGGTTATAAAGAAAACATTACCTATTAAGCGTAAGTAACCTAATATAAGAACATCAACAAGTTTCAACATGTACCCTAGGTGGCGGCCGTGCGTTGACTGCATCACGTATATATTAAACCAAAATTGAGATTATTATTATATACAGGAAAGCAATTATATATACTTTAAAAAATCGTCTGAAGTACCTAGATATGAGCAGACGTCATGCATCGTAGACAATAGATGGAGTGTTAGAATAAGGCACGATTCCCACTATTTCAAGGGATGGAAAAAGAAAGCAAGACAGACAACTACTAGATGGTGAGACGAGATAGCTTTTGTAAACTGGAATAGACAGGCAGCCGATAAGGATGAGTGGATAAGGTTGGGGGACCCATACAGACTGCTTATGATGATGATGATTATGCCAAAGTTCCGTAATTTGCTGATATCAGACCATAATGCCAATGTTTGCTGAGAGAGGCTATTGACAAAAGAATTATAAGCGGGGGATAAAATGGGACAACTGCATTCAACAAATCGAGATATTATGAAACAATGGATGGAGGAAAGTTTAGAAAGCCACATGACTATTGTAAGCTTCCGATAATAAATTAGCGTACCATGATTCATAATAACAGTTATATGAACAAGTACAATGAAAAGTACATTATTAAAACCAAGTCGGTAGTTGGATGAGCGCGTGACGTCAGTTACGCGCCAAAAGTTCTCATCTGTGCAGACGGGAAGGTTGTGTGTCCTTTTATTACAGCATTTTACACCATGGATGTCGGGGAAATCGGTGCCATCCAGCCCAGCGTCAAAGATGAAGTCGGAGACCGTTGTCAGAAGCTGTTTCAGACCTTTTTGGAAGAGTAAGTAGTGAATAATAACAAGTTGAAGTCGCACGCCTTCATCCTCACCGCCTCTCCCTGACAACAATGGCCTGGCGAGGTGATAGGTTATTGCTCGCCTCAAACACTCACCACAATAAAGTTATATATATATTTGATGCATTTCATAGTGATCTAGCGCCAGGGCTTCTGATGTGTACTTGCGTAGAAACAGTAGATACCTTCAATTGTAATGTATGTGAACCCTAGCTTGAGTAAGGATTGAGTTGCAAGGTTGTAACACTTGTTGCTGCCACACACAGTCACACACGCTGGTGGGAAGGCATCATTGTAGTGTTCAGTGTGATGTACAGGGGACTCGTTCTCATGGCCTCGTTTGGGTGTCACTACAGCGGCAGGAAAAAAAAACATGTATATTAGTTATATTCTTATATTCTTAGTTTGTGACCTTCCCGGCCGTGATCGTATAGTGGTTAGTACATTGCGTTGTGGCCGCAATAACCCAGGTTCGAATCCTGGTCACGGCAAGGGTTCTATATTTATATTGGATTATTCCAAGGGTGGGGGACAAGGAGCTGCCTCGTGTAGGTCATTAACTGACCTCTTGCAGTCTCCTCATTTCTTATGTTCTTGTATAATAAGAGTAATGATGCGCGGTAGTACACGGAGTGGTGATGTTAAGTCAACTCTGGGTTTCATGAAACAGACTTTCCATGTTATTGTGTCAAATAATGGGGAACAATTTTGTCATTTGAATAATTGCAAGTAGGAACAAAATACATAAACATTTTCCATTTAATTGTGTGTAAAGATTATGCATTATTAATCCCTCGCACACCTAGCTTTCAACGTCATGTGTGGGTAATGATAAGATACAAACACAGACACATAAGGAAGGTCAGTAATGAGGGTAGTGGGTGATAAGGTAATAATATGTTGACATGACCCTCGCTCAGGTTCCAGGAGGATGGTGAGATGAAGTACCTTGAGGAAGCCCGGGACCTCACCAAGCCCGAGAGGAACACCCTTGAAGTCTCATTCCTTGACATAGAAAAGTTTAACCAGAATCTCGCAACTCTTATTGTGGAGGAATTTTACAGGTCAGTTTTGGGGTTTGTCATTTATTTCTATTAATTAGTTATTTCATTGTTGTTTTTATTTATCTTTATGAACAACATGTCACAACAATGCATTATGGCACCAATGTTGATACTTGATAAATGAGATTGACTTTCAAACTGCTTGTCATATTTTTGAAGTACATTATGGACGTGAGATTTTGATATATTTCTTTCATCAATGAATCTCGTGTACAATAAGAATCCACTGCATCTGCACACATTACAAGTAGACAAACACACACACACACACAAATAACACCTACCAACCTTGCAGAGTGTATCCGTTCCTGTGCCAGTGTGTGCATAATTACGTGCGTGATCACACAGAGGATTCCGTGGAGAAGGATTATTATCTAAGTATTGTGGATGTGCCAACACGCCACAAGGTGCGCGAGCTTTCTACACACAAAGTTGGCACACTCGTCCGTATATCAGGCCAGGTGAGTGGGTGTGTTGATTGATTTTATTTCTTATAGATGTAGAATTGTTTTTATTTCAGAAGATGCAGATCACAGAAAGTAAAGTGTAATGCCTCAAGTTTTTAACCTAACAAATTAATTATCTCCCTACCTTACCTTACTTTACCTTCTTGTCCTGCTTCCATAACCTCACTTCACCCATCGTTGTCATCCCTAGGTGGTCCGGACTCACCCAGTCCACCCGGAGTTAGTGTCCGGCACCTTCCAATGCATGGACTGCCAGACTGTGGTCAGCAATGTGGAGCAGCAGTTCAAGGTGAGTGGAATAACTGGGATGAATTGATGATAACTGGTGATAACTTGGATAACTAGTGATAATAGGTGATAACTGGGATAAATAGGTAATAAATGGGATAAACTGGTGATGATATCTTTATTGGAAACTTTTTCTTCTTTATTTGTGTGGGTTTGCCTTGTTTGTTAATGTTCCTTATTTTTTTCTCTCATTCTTTCTCATATTTCTCTCTCTCTCTCTCTCCTCTCTCTCTCTCTCTCTCTCTCTCTCTCTCTCTCTCTCTCTCTCTCTCTCTCTCTCTCTCTCTCTGCCATCAACAATGCACTAATCCTTCCTTCCCTCCCTCCCTCTCCCCTCCAACCCCACAGTACACTCAGCCATCCATCTGCCGTAACCCCATCTGCAACAACCGCCAGCGCTTCCTCCTCGACACCAACAAGAGTCGTTTCGTTGATTTCCAAAAAGTCCGCATCCAAGAAATTCAAGCTGAGTTACCACGTGGCTGTATTCCCCGGAGGTGTGTGTGTGTGTGTGTGTGTGTGTGTGTGTGTGTGTGTGTGTGTGTGTACAGAAAGGAAAGGGATAGAGAGAGGGAGGGTAAGATATATTTCGTTAACATCTCTCTTTTTCTTTTCCTTTTCCTTTGCAGTGTTGAGGTAGTGTTGAGGGCGGAGGCAGTGGACCAGGCACAGGCAGGCGACCGCTGTGACTTCACCGGCACTTTGATAGTAGTGCCAGATGTGTCGGCACTCAACCTACCCGGTGCCAGATCCGAGAGCTCCGCCAGACACAAGGGTGAGTGCCATCTAGTGCCTTGGCTTTGTATCTTAGTGTGTTATTGTATATTTTCATGGCTGTTCAATAATTCAGACTTCCATTCATTCCTTCACATTCATTCCCTCACATGATAATCAGTTTCTTTCAGTTATCCCTTCTAATTCCTCCTCCACGTACCATACCTTCCCCTTCCTCCTTCCCTATGGTTGTATAAAGACTAGCCCTCAAAGATGAACATATGGTAATGTATGTAATGTTAAATGGCGAGTATTAAGTTTTTCAAAATGTTTCATAAGCCATTTCTTCCTCGTTCAGACATTTTTCCTCTTTTAGTAAATCCATCTTAGTACTTCTTCCCCATATTAAACTGATTTTATGTTAGGTTAAGTTAGTTTAAGTTAAGTAAAGTTAGGTTAGGTTAGCACTTGTTTCACACTAATTGTTCCTCGTTTTTATGTTAAGTTAGGTTAGTTAGCTTAAGTTAAGTTAGGTTAGCACTTGTTTCACACTACTACTACTTCCTCCTCGTTCCTTCCTTCCCAGGTGAGGAGAGTGAGGGTGTGATGGGCCTCAAAGCCTTGGGTGTTCGTGACCTCAACTATCGCCTCGCCTTCCTGGGTTGTTCTGTGACCCAAACCAACCCCAAGGTAAGCCAACACATTACTTTTAAATCCCATTATACATTACTATTTGATTATTCCTCTCCCCATTTTTATTATTCTATTTTTGTATTTATTTGATTTTTTAACACGACCCAATCCAACCTGACCTAATCTGAACCCTAAAGATGCCTTGTCTCGGCTAACCCTTTCAACAACAAGACAAACTATTATAATTGAGTGTAATTTGAGTCTTCCATTAAGAGGGATATAAGCCAAGTATTGATAGATTTCTTTATTTAGTGTCATTCCTTATTACATCCATTCTTATGAGTATTATAAGTTCATAACATCATGTACTTATTTGTTATACATGTCATTACAGGTGGAAATACTTATTCAATTTTTTTTTCAATTCATCATATATTTATCTATTTATTTGGGATCAGTCACATACTGGACCTGGATGGGGATAATTTCAGCATCAGGACGCAACAGCAAGGGGAAACTAGTTTTTGCTGTTGGACTGATGTAAAAATTATCCCAGCCTTGGCCTCCACTGTGTGACTGATCCCGAAAAACATGGGGATGGAGACCGGTCTAAATGAATGTACTAGGCGTGTGTGTGTGTCTTGTTTCTGCAACTCTTTAGGTAGTATTGGTGTGGTATCTGTGATTAAGAGTGCTGTGGTGTGGTGTGGTGGGGTGTACAGAAGGTGTGTGGTAGGAGGTGGGTGTTACTCTTCATCTTCCTTCCTCCTATCCTTTCCACACCTCCTTTTCTCATGTCCTCTTTCCTTTCAGTTTGGAGGGAAGGAGGTGCGAGGGGAAGATGCGACGGCTGAGGACATCAAGAGACAGATGACAACCGAGGAATGGAACAAAGTGTATATGATGTCAAAGGATAAGAACCTTTACCAGAACCTCATCACCTCACTCTTCCCAACCATCCACGGCAACGATGAGGTCAAGAGAGGTGCGTCAGGGTGTGTTAGGGTGAGAGTGTGATTAGAAGGTGTGGGGATAGGGTGTGTTGATGTGGTAAAGGGTGTGGTAGGATTTATAAACAAAAACGTGTGTATATGTACGTATAATGCTTTTAACTCATATCAATGTTTGCGTGTATCTTAACTAAACTAATATGAATTCATGTGTACCAGTGTATATGTATATCTTTGCTCATGCTCGTGTGTGTATGTTTGTTTGTTTAGGTATCTTGCTGATGCTGTTTGGTGGTGTTAACAAGACTACAATTGAACGCACCAACCTGCGAGGAGACATCAATGTGTGTGTTGTTGGTGATCCGTCTACTGCAAAGTCACAATTCCTCAAGCAGGTAGGAATACAAAAGGACTATCTATCTATCTATCTATTTATTCCTTTCCTTCAGTTCCCTTCACATCCTTCATCTCCTCCTTGCTTCTCTTCACCTTCTCTGTCTCTCTCCTCTCTTGCTAATCCTCACACTTGTCATCTTCTATCTCTTCAGTCATACCTTCCCTTCCTACAGTCTTCACATTCCTCATCACCCCAACACACACACTCATCTCATCACCCCGACACACACACTCATCTCATCACCCCGACACACACACTCATCTCCCCTCTTATCACCTCAACACACACTTATCTCCCCTCACTCCCCCAGGTTGCAGACTTCTCCCCTCGTACAGTCTACACCTCCGGGAAGGCCTCCACAGCTGCTGGTCTGACGGCAGCTGTGGTCAAGGATGAGGAGTCGCATGAGTTTGTGATAGAGGCGGGTGCGTTGATGCTGGCTGACGGTGGCGTGTGCTGCATTGATGAGTTTGACAAGATGGATGTGCGAGACCAAGTGGCTATTCACGAGGCCATGGAACAGCAGACCATCTCCATCACCAAGGTTTGTAGAGAGAGAGAAAGAGAGAGTGAGTGTGTGTGTCTGATTGTTGTAATATTTCTCTCACTCACCTGCTCTTCCTCTTCTGCTGGAAGCCAAGTGAGTCTTTTTCCTTCCCTCCAAAAGATTGAGTAAATAATTCCTTGACCCTCCGTCCGTTCTCCCACCCCAGGCTGGAGTGAAGGCTACCCTCAACGCCAGAACATCAGTCCTTGCCGCAGCTAACCCCATCGGCGGCTCCTACGACCGCACCAAGTCACTGCGGCAGAACATCACCCTCTCAGCTCCCATCATGTCCCGCTTTGACCTCTTCTTCATCCTAGTGGACGAGTGCAATGAGGTAATGCAATTGTTATACACAGGCAGGCGTTGTAAGCCACATAAGAAGGAGGTATTTATACACACACACACACTTACTACCACCTTTCTTAGTGTGGCTTTGACCATTATCATCATCCTGTTAATTGTCCGATGGTTCCACAGGTCACAGATTACGCCATTGCCCGCCGCATCGTTGACCTTCACTCCCGCATGGAGAAGAGCATAGAACGCATCTTCTCCCTGGAGGAAGTGTTACGCTACATCACCTTTGCAAGAATGTTCCAGCCCAAGATGAACAAGGTGGGCTGATACGGCTACCACCTTTGTTATTATTATTCATGTTACCATTACTTTAAAGTGTTGTGAGCTTATATAGACTTAGATAAAGCATATGACAGTGTTTGGGTTGAGTAGCAGACTGGTAAGAGGTGTTAAAAGTTTGTATGTGAATAGTTATGTGAGTGATGTATGGCTGCGTAGTGCTCAGGCATGTTCAAGTTCCTTATTGGTGATGGTGTTCTCTGGGCTGACAAGAGTAGTGTGGTGCAGCTGCTGGCTTGGGGTTACCTGTGACAAGGGAGATTCATTAAGTGGAGAGAAAAAAGACCTGAAAGAGGAGAGGAATTGCTTTTAGTGGATTGGAGTGGAGTGTGAAGTTGTTACTAATCCTTCTCCCCCACCAGGATGCCATGGAGTACCTGGTGGAACAGTACCGCACCCTGAGGCAGAGGGACAGCACGGGGGAATCCTGCTCCTCCTGGCGCATCACCGTACGTCAGCTGGAGTCCATGATCAGGTTGTCTGAGGCCATGGCAAGGATGCACTGCTCGGAGAAGGTGAGTGAGGGTGTTGATAGTATTGATAATATTCATGGATGTACTCTCTCTCTCTCGTTTCTGGTGCCTTGTTCCCTCCAGAGACTTCCCCCAAATAATGTTGACCTAACCTGACCTTGTTTGTGCCGCAGATCCAACCCAAGCACGTGAAGGAGGCGTTCCGTCTACTCAATAAGTCCATCATCAGCGTGGATCAACCGGATGTCCAGTTGGATGAAGTGGATGAAGGACAACAGGAAAGGGAAGAGGAACAGGAGGTGGCAGCCATGGAGACAGACGAAAATACTGATCCCAATTCTGGTGAGAGAGAGAGATTGATTGGTATTTATGAACTTTATCAAACTCTTATAACTAAATTCATTATTACAGCTTTGTTCCATAAGGTAGTAGTAGTAATTCATCCCACTTCTTCCCCAGGAGTTAACGGTGTAGCAGCGCCCCCAGAGGACCCTTCAGACAAGAAACGCGCCACCACCAAACTCTCCTACGACACCTACCGCAACATGACCACACTCCTCCTCATGCACCTGCGCAGGGAGGAGGCGCGCTTGGAGTCCCAGGAGAGCGAGGAAGGCTCAGAGAGTACCGGGATGAGGCGATCTGCTGTGGTCAATTGGTACCTTCAGGAAATTGGTGGTGACCTGGAGTCTGAGGCGGAACTGGTGGAGCAGAAGATATTAGTGGAGAAAGTGTTGGATCGTCTCACCTACCAAGTGAGTATCTCTTCTTGTCTTCTCTCCTCTTCTCTTGTCTTGTCTCTACTCTTCTCTTCTCTCTCATATTACATTATTTTACTCTTCCTCACTTCTTCCACCTGTTAACACAATTTCTACCGGCCACAGTGTGTACACTAATACTACATACATACTAGTGCCACCTCTCACCTTTGTTTTCCCCTTGACAGGACCGGTTGATTGTGCCCCTCACACATACAGGGTTCAAAGGCTCAGCATCTGGCACCTTGGACGAGTCTGACCCACTCCTTGTTGTGCATCCCAACTACAGCATGGACTTATAGGTGTCCGGCGCTGGCGGGTGTGGCAAGGCAGTGGTGGGAGTGCATCTGGAAATATGCATTTAAAGTGTTTATTTACTAAGCAGGAGAATAAATGAGCAAGTGATGTCGCAAGTTACTATTACATTCCTGTGGTATTTGCTAAGCAGGAGGATTAATACAAGAAAGTGACATTAATTTGGGGAGAGATATAGAGAGAAGCAACGTCACCCCATAAAAAGCCTTCGTTCGGCAACAAAACAGTTTGTTGCCGAACGTAATGTAACTGCAACGTGTCCTTTTGTGTCCATTGTGCATCAAATGCCCGGAAGAACACCTTAGAGAAGTATTCCAACACCATACACAGTGTTGGCAGGTGTGTAGTGTGTAAGGACTTGGTGACATTAGAAAGGAAAGCAAGTGTCTTAGTGGGGGACCTTCCTTCCATCTCGGAGGTTCACTAGCCTTACTTAACAATAATGTATTTCTTAGTATAATGTTAAAGCAATACTTTGAGTCTCCACAAATGTATATTACTAATTGTATTTTATATTGCATTTTGTTTTGATATAGAAATTACAAAAGTTTTTTTTAACAACTCTTTTAATCTATTTGAGTTCCTTTGGCTTAGAGGTGGAGAGGGAACTTAATGAATAATGAAAATTGGAAACTTGGGGAAGAAGGATGACAGTTGGAGGTGTTGATAGATGTAGTGACAATACACTACCGGTAGGAAGGGTCAGGTATAGAGAGCTCTTGGGGTCGGAGAAAGGGAAGTGCATGGTGGACAGATGGGATGAAGTAGGCCATAGCAGAGAAGAGGTTTATATATGCTGCAATGGAATGTGACTCAAGAAATAATGAGTACAAATCTTAGAGTAAGGAAGTAAAGGAGTCTAAAAGAATAATAGGAAAGTGGATGAAGAGTGAGTGGTATAAAACTGAATGAAAAGTTTACTCACACATTCAGACACCAAAGCAGTCTCTCCTCACTTCACCAAATACTATACCAACACCCAATTCAATCTACATAAAGAAAAGAACTCTACTCAAAAATCAAAAGTTCTTAGTATAAAAACTACATTCAAAATTCAGTTTATTGGTATATCACATTGTTATTCACTACAAAACCCCAACAACACCACTACCGTCAAGACACCATTACACTGTGTCCTCAACCCACAGGTGCAACAAACCATTACTTCTATTACAGTCAAATGCATACCAACCATGACCTTACATTATAGATACATTACAATCTAATAACATTATATGTACGTATTTGTGACTATAAATTATTTACCCCAATTAAAAGTATATATGGCGAGGAACATAGGAATCATATCAATTGTTTTGGTGAAATCGCACCACACTTAAATTAGGGATAAAAACATAATGATTATGCTTTTTTTGACTTCTCAAATGAATATAAGTAGCAGATCTGAAGAAGATAAGGAATACTAATAATTGCTTTGCTTATTTAAGCATCCTTGCCTGAGTATACAGGGTTTTGCTTCGCAAATCTATGTTTAGAACACCCTTTTAGGGCACAAGGAAGGCATGTAGAAGGAAATATGTTACAGCAAGGCCATTGTTAGGCCAACTTTAACAACATCCTTCAAATAAGCAGCACCCTTTTACTGCATTATCAACAAAGCTTAAATATGTTGATGCCTTGGTACTGCAAATATACGAACGTGAAATGTAACAACTTTGGGGTTGGAGCAGCAAGTATGAGGTTCATGGTCACCATCACCATCACCGTCCTGCCTTCATACCCAACACTTGCCTTCACTGTATAAATATTCCTGCATAATTTCCTTTCTAAACACACATTTTTTTTGTACGATTTCTGTCTCAGACGCTTCAGGTTTCAGCAGTAAAAAAAAAATATACAGTATTGATCTCAAATTAAACTACTTGAATTCTCACATAATATATAAAAAATATATATATATATATATATCATATGCTCAACAGTATAATGGGAAATATGTACATAAAAAAACGTATTGCAAAGGTGCATGCATAAGTAATACTGTTGTGCATAAATGCAAAGATTATCTCACCTAACCTTGAGCTAGTGACACTAACATTACCACTTGTCCTTCAGTGTGAATGTCAGTCATGAACTAATAATAAGGTGACACCCTCACCCATTCACACACATGACTGGCAGCCACGTGTGCACCTCAGTCAAACATGGAGAGTGTTGGCCGCTGAGGGGATGGACAACACAACCCAAGTGGATACAAGGGTGTCATTAGTGTTATCACAGTCATCATTGACTATATCATTATGCAGTATTCTGCAAGCAGCAGGTGACAAAAATTGATCTTCCTTCTCTCTTCGTTAACATATGATAAAGATGAAAGATTTTTCTCTATCTACAGCAATAGTTTGCTATCTTGAAATCTCATTCTTCATTTATAGATTTCTTTGAAAAGTGAATCTACAAGAGTAGCTGAAGAAAAGAAAATAGCCTCATTTTAGAGCATTATTTTTTCTCTAAAGAACTATCACTACCACAAATGTGTCCACCCTCTCCTCTTGCTACAAAAAGAACTTTGCAACCAACACATCAGAACTACAAAGAATTGTCAATGTCAATCCAGAATAATGAGACAAAGTGCAAAGATACACATGATTTTCAATGTGATGAACAATAACTAAAAAAAATTTACACACAACTTGACTTTACTTATTGTCACTATTTTGGAGAAGCTCAAAATGGACATTTGAACTGTTGGAGAGTGAACACAAGGCATCAACATCACCTACAATGAGAGTTAATCAATCAATCACTAGTCTGGTGCCCCACTCCACTCCTGCACCAACTCTCACACATCAAAACACTCCTTAAGGGATTCAATAGCCAGTATAACACTCTCCTCGATACAACACACACATACCTACGTGTACCTAGAGTGATGTTGATGATGATTATGGAAGTAACACCTGAGATTCACAATCCACACCTGAGGAGACCTAAATACCTGCACATTTAAAGTCCTGAACACCAGACTTGATCCTACCAACTGATGCAGAACTGTGAATTATGATGAGTAAAGTAAACTGTGGGATTCATATTTCTACTCTTCCACTTTCTCTATTTCTTACTTTCTTTCCTGTTTCACTTTTTTGCCTCTTTTGCCATTTTTCCTTCTGCTTCTTTATCACACTTTGTTTTTTTATTCCCCTCTCTCTTTTCCAACTTAAAATCCTCAATGTTACTTATACAATCGTCCAGCACCAATAATCACTTCACAGCAATCCTCAACACCATTAACCATTACTTTTAAACATCCCTCCCACTGCCTCCACTCCTTAATACCACTCCACTTCACTTCCCAATAACTACCTCCTCTACTACACACCTACTTATTGTCACTACGAATCACCATCACTATTACTACTACTATCATCACCATCATTACAACCCACCACAATTTCTAACCAATAAGAACTTTTTGGTCATCCACTTCCACTGCTACATCATTACTACAACCACCATCACCATCACCACCACTACCACTACCACCAGCTACAGCCCCATCACCCTCTGCTACACACACTTCCCTTGCAGCACTCCTCCTCTTGCCCACCAGAACCATCATGCCACCAGTACTGGCACCTGCAACAATGAGTGCCGTAGCCGAGAGCAGTACCAGCTTAATCATCCTGACTCCTGGCCCTGTGGCACTCCCTGGCGGGCACTCTGGGTCCTGGGAGGCATATGGCGGGGCAGCGTTGGTGTTTAGGTAGAAGGTGCCCTTCAGTCTGTTGAGAGAGGATGAGGTGTTAGTGTGTGTATTAGTGTGTGTGTGTGTGTGTGTGTGTGTGTGTGTGTGTGTGTGTGTGTGTGTGTGTGTGTGTGTGTGTGTGTGTGTGTGTGTGTGTATGTTGAAAGTGGGATTAAAGTGGCATTGTTCATCTTAATTTTCCTTCTCCTCCTCTTCCTCCTCCTCCTTCTGCAAGTAAATGACAATAAAAACAAAAATCTCATCTCTCTCTCCCCCTCACCTCAGATTGACAGAGAAGCCCATGTATTGAGTCTCCCTCCCACAGGTACAGTTGCCACCCTTGTAGTCGTCCCAGCTGCTGCATCCCCTGGCCAGGTAGAAGGTCTTGTCCACAGTGTAGTCAAGGCTTTCAATGTAGTATACGTAGGCCATCTCGTGACTGCAACCGATCTCACCTGAAATGAGAGGCAGATGTATTTTTGTTGTCCCTTAGCCACCAGTACCCTTTCAATGTAAATAATAAATAAATGAATAAAGTGAGAGGGTGAAAGGTGAGGTGAGGGATGAGGGTGGTGAGAAAGGAATTGTGAGTGCATTGTAGGGAAGTATAAGGGGAGAGTATAGTGTGGTAGTGAGGGGGAAGGGGAGTGCTATAATAGGGTAATGAGAGATTAGGTTAGTGGGGAGTGAGATGAAAGACTTCTCTCCTTCCTGTTCCTTCTACTCCTCCTTCTCCTCCCTTCAGCCTACTACTACTACAACTACTCACACCACACACACACACACACACAAAAATAGTCTCACCATTAGCTATCTTCTTCTTCTTCTTCTTGACACATGATGGTTGGTGTTGTCCTCCATTCGGCCAAAAATCACTATGACCAAGATTCTCGTTGATGCCATAACAGTCCTGTGTAATACGTATAATTAAAAAAAATAATAAAATAAAATAAATACCTACTTTTCATTTTCCAGAATTTTCATAACAAAATAATACAACAATAATTAAATAACTGATGATGAATATAGATAAAAAAAAAAAGTGCTTACAGATATATATATTCTATTACCCAAAAGTTAGGCACATGCCGTATCTATAACCGAGCACTATGAGGATACGGCTGCCGTACCTACCTTGACCCACCAGCCACTTGTTTAAAGTCGCACATCCGTTAGTGTGAATGACGTCCACGTAATCAGCATCGGATGGGTCGAGGCGCTGGTTGGCAGGCACTTTGTGGTACATGAGGCCAGCTGGGTCAAGGCCTGCGGGAGGAGGAGGAGGAGGAGGAGGAGGAGGAGGAAGGAGGAACTTTGTAAGATAGACATATAAAATAGAAATACAGAAATCATCCTTATATTTATGTCTTTCTAGCCTCTGACAATATTCCTGCAATTAGTAGCCAAAGCTTAAACACCCTCAAGATACCCGTGGACAAAAGTAGATATGGAGACAACACAACACGAGCTTCCCTCAAACCGTGCACACAACAAAAACACAAACACACAAGCACACACCTGAGATGCGTCCCACAGTGTTGAGAGGAGCAGCAGCCAGGCCAGCTGCGTGTGCCCCCAGAGAGTGTCCAATGAGGTGCACATCCTGTAAGTCAAGTCCCCACGTGATGACCAGGCTGTTCAGGAGGTCAGTCAGGTCCTTGGCCACCACAGGCACTCGGCTAACTGCTGTGTAGTAACCCGGCAGCCACCACTGTGTGCCGGCGGGCCAGTCCACGGAAATGACATTGCTGTGTGAAACTTTCAGCAACTCTGTGTGGAAGAAGGTGCAGAGTAGTAGTAGTAGTAGTAGTAGTAGCAGCACCACCACCACCATGCATAAATGGAATAGTAGCAGCAATCTCTTATCCATAATTCTTTTGGGACCAGACACTTCGGAATTAAGAATTTTTGGGATTTCAGAAATATTGGTTTTTAGCGTTGTTTATGGTAGATAAATATAGATCATAAAATTACTATTCAACTCTTAATATTCAAGTCAACTAACACCAAACATCACCTGTAGTAACATCAGTAGTAGTAGTCGGGCAGAACCACATTAAGCCTAACAGTACAAGGATGAATAACTTACTGTCCTTCAAGTGTAGTATCCAGGGTTCAGATCCCCAACCCAAGAAGCCGTGGATGATGACATAGGTCCTGCACGGCCTGAAGAAGCTGCCTGAGATGGTGTCCGGCCGGGTGGGGTCAAGGAGCTGGGACGAAGAGTTGCCAATGTTTTTTCTACAATACAGAAGGATGATGAAGGATAGATAAAAACAAATGGATAATATGTACTGCAGAGAGAGAGAGAGAGAGAGAGAGAGAGAGAGAGAGAGAGAGAGAGAGAGAGAGAGAGAGAGAGAGAGAGAGCATAGAAATTGTGAGAAACACCATTAATATCTACTATACAAGTAAACATACATGAATTTCAATGCTTGATAACATGAAACACAATAATCATCATCAATTCTCAAAAGGACAAATATCACATAATCTCACCTTGTCCAGAGGTAGAAATGCTTCACCATTCTTAGCCCTCCTGTCTTGCCCAGTGCATGCTGTGGTCTGCCTCCTCCTTCCCTGATCCCTGACACATCAACACAACATCAACAACTATTATACCATTCAATTACCACATATTCCCTCAATTTATGATTGGGTTACGTTCTTGAAAACCCAATCGTAAACCAGTTGATCGTATAGCAAAGTTGTATTTCAATGGGATAAATAAGATGCTTTCCAGACCCGTTTATAATACCCCTATTAAATATATATAAATATACCTTTATGGGTGGGTGACACATGAGCTAGTGTATAGTGAAAACATAATGTGGATACTATTAACTTTGTTTAGGTTACACTTAGAGATATAGTAGTAATTTATCCTAATACCTACCTTGAATCCCCCGCACAACCCACGCACATTATGCTGCCCGAGAGCGGCCCTCTGCGGGACCTACTTCAGAATCACAACCTCGCATCTCGCTTCACAACACCACCACACTCTAATGATCTTACCTGAACCACAAGCAAAATTACATAAACACTGTGAATATTAATGAAAAGCTTGGCATGATAGCCTTACCTGGTGAGAGGGAGACAGGTGTGGTGGTAGCTGCAGGTGTGGAGGGGACAGGTGTGGTGGAGGGAGGTAGTGGAATGACAGGTGTGTGCGTGTGTTCGACCCCTTGACATCCCCTAAATAACTGTGAATGAGGGAGGAGAAAAAGGAAGAGGAGGTGGAGAGGGGAGGAGGAAGGTAGGGTCAACATAATGATTGACAGCGAAATAGGTCAGGTCAAAATAGGGTCAAGGGGAAAGGTTACTGGAGAGGTCAGGTGGAGGGAAGGGAGGGATTTACAGTAATATATTATTGAGGTCACACACACACCAGGTCACATTTCCTCCCTCATAAGGACAGGTCACCCCCCAGCCAATTACGAAATTCACATGTCATTTAATTTTCATGGTTCCTCGTCACTCTTTTTCTCCTCCTTAATAGCTCGTATCTATTAAGTTTTTACGTTGGTGTTATAATACGTTAAATAATTGTCTCTTTTCTAGGGACACTCAGCCTCTAAATAAAAAGTAAATACAATGATTTAAGAGGAGTAGTTTCCCACACACACCCTCTATCTCCTTTCCCTTTGTTGTTACTGCCAGTGAGAGTGAGTGCGCAGCGGCAGCGCAGTGTTGCCAGCCAGGAATTGGAACTTGGAATTGGAATTGGAATTAGACTTTAAAACACGATAGATCAAGGCACAAAATAGCTAGATTTAATCAAAATGTTATCCGAAAACATTAAATTACGTATACGTATATTAAATCCAAAGTTGACACACATAAACACATTTTTTTTTCTCTCTCTCTCTCTCTTTAGTTGATGATTAGCTTGGAAAGAGATCAAATTAACCATAAAACGAGGAGGAAAGGCAATAGAGGATTGGATGATTGAAAATAGTAGACAAGAGGAGTCTGCACGGCGAAAATGGTGAAAAAGTATGGGAAGATGTATTAAAAGGAATGGGCAGAGGTTTCGGAAAAATACTCAAATGCGGAGAAAACAGCTCAAGTTCTCAGTGAAACGGACACGGTTGCATTTGCTGAAACCTATATAAGACTAGAACAGGTATTGGGCAGTATACAAACGCCCATAGATCTCAGATTCTATATATTAATTGCTCCCTTCATTTACTTATTATAATCCTTGGACTTTTTAGATGTAAGGCTCTTCCTCTCCTATAAAGTTTGTGAGGGAACAGATTCAATTGTGTTTTTGTTATATTATTAATTTCTTTGTGTCTTTCACCACATAGACTGAGGTAAGTATATGGTTACCTTGCCTTAGGACATAACTGGCACATACATTCACTATACAGGACAATGAGTGATGATCATTATGTGGCACCTTGTATATTGTATCACAGTTCTATGTATCATTTCCCATACAAAACAGTATAACATATAATTATTCCTCTTCACCTTTACACATCTACAATGCATACAGAAAACCTCTATATATACATAAATATATATTCCGTATATCACCAATACTTAGTAAAAACTATATTTACTTGTATTTCACTAGTAAATTCATTACATATGCATAAATATAGATCCCATGAGTAATTAATATATTTTTTTTATTGAGAGAGAGAGAGAGAGAGAGAGAGAGAGAGAGAGAGAGAGAGAGAGAGAGAGAGAGAGAGAGAGAGAGAGAGAGAGAGAGAGAGATAATAAAAACACATTTCCACCCATCCCAAGCTTAGGTTACTCCCGCTGGACTACCGGAAACTTGATGGTCATTATTTCCCCGAGTCCTGCAGTCAGCGTGTCCCCGGGGCTGACAGGACCCACCCCGGCAGGTGTACCCGTAAGCACGAGGTCTCCCGGGTGAAGGGTGAAGTAGCGGGAGATGTAAGAAATAAGGTTAGGAATAGAGAAGACCATGTCAGAAGTGTTACCATCCTGGCGTGTTTCCTCATTAACCTGCAAAATGGAATGGAGAGAGAGAGAGAGAGAGAGAGAGAGAGAGAGAGAGAGAGAGAGAGAGAGAGAGAGAGAGAGAGAGAGAGAGAGAGAGAGAGAGAGAGAGAGAGTTATTATATAAAATAGATAAATAGACCAGTACTTATATAAATAGACAGACATACAGACATATAGACAAATCAGCAATGCTCCTATATATACATATACCACACTCACCTTGCACCAAATCCTCACTGAACTTGGATCCTTCAGCTGCTCCTTCGGGATAAACTTGGAGACAGGAAGAGCCGTGTCAAAGCATTTCGCGAGGGCCCACGGGTGTCCTTTCTTCTTTGCCTCCTCCTGGAAGTCCCTAGCAGTCATGTCGAGGGTCAAGGCGTAGCCAGCCACCCTCTGAAGGACCTCACTCTCAGCTACGTCGCGGCAGGTTTCTCCAATCACCACTCCGAGTTCAACTTCATGGTGGCAGTTCTGGCAGCCTCTTGGTATCTATGGGTATATAGGGAGTCAGTTAGTCAATTGGGTTATGGGTTTTCTATGGGTGTGTTAGGGTGTGCTAGTGAGTCAGTCAGTTAATAATATATACTTTGTCTTTTTGTGTAATACAGAAAAGAAACTTGCTTTGGATTGGGGTTATATATGTTAAAGCAGAACTGAGTTTGAATTAGGATAAACACTTATTTATATTTCTTCTTTAATGTAGTTTTGTGGGGATACTATACTAAGCTATATTTTTCTAACTTCATTATTAACTCTCTCTCTCTCTCTCTCTCTCTCTCTCACCAAGATGGGTCCAGCTCCCTCCTCAAGGTAGCTGGAGGGAGGCTTCATAAAGAGCATGGGCTTCGTGGGGACAGCATTGCCTAGCTCTTCACAGTGATCTCTGAAAGGCAAGGCAACGCAGGAAAATGAAAATGAAATAAAGGTAAATAGATTAACAAAAAAAATGGCTAACCTAACGAGAGGGGATCTGTCTTCCCTTCTAGGTTAGATAGATAATTTGCAGAAAGAGGATTTACTATTTAATGTTTCTCTTTGTTTCTGATACTTTTTAAGTCTACAATGTGATGAGTTAAGTCAGCTGTTACATGAGAGTCAAGATCAAGATTACAATTATGTGATGAGGCTCGGACGGGTGTAAAACAAGAAACCGACATATTCTTTCTTTCTAATAGATTGAAACCCTTATCACAACCTCTCTCTTATTCTCCATGCATTAACTCACCTGTAATTCCTGCCCACAGCCACAATATTCCTTCCCCAGTGGACAAATCGGTTGAAATTATGGACTGTCTGAGCTGCCATGATTGTGGTTTGTGTGCGAGTTCGTTGATTGTCAATTTCGGTTCAACAGCTGATAACTTTATCTTGGGACCGTATTGATAAGGTTATATATCTTTTTTGGTATTAATTTACTTTCCTCTTCTGCAGATCTCATGTTTTGCTATCAATGTATTTTCCTCTTCTGTAAATCTCGTGGTTTGCTATTCATTTACATTCCTGTTCTGCAGTTTTCGTTTTGCTATTAATTTACTTTCTTCTGCTATCATTTTACTATCCTGCTCTGCAGATGTCATGTTTTGCTATTATTTTACTTTCCTTCGCTATTTACTCATGGTTTACATGACGCCAATGATTAAATTTATTAGTCTTATTTCCATTATTCCATAATAGTGTTGCGGCGACGCATTTAGCATGTAAATAGTGTTGTGGCGGTGTAGTTGTGTGGAGGCAGGGAGCGGCGGCGTCACTGGACCTCCCTGGGGATGTAGGGGTCCGTGTGAGTGTTGACAGGTGTCAAGATACGGTGACCTACGTATCTGTGTTTTCAGCGATACGCAGTCGTGGTGGGGTGTGTTTGGAGAGATATGGTTGGCTGGCAGAAGGAGGCATGAGAGGGGCGTGAAGGGCAGGACCTTGGAGGGAAGTGGACAGGGTGGCCGGAGTAATGGCACCCTGGCTTCCTTAGGCCCTGCCTTCGCTAAGGGAGTGCATGGCTGTGTGTTCTGGGTGAACCTCTTGTGGGGAACTCTGTGCCCTGAGGCTGTAATGTTGTGCTGTACCATGTAAATGTTTGTAAATATACCAGGAAAGGAGAAATGTTGTCTGTGTGTGATTTAAAACCCCTTTCCCGTCCCGCCAACCCCCGCTACACGATTCCCAGGAGGGCGTTACCTCAGGTAAGGAGAGGTAACGTGTTTTGCGACACCCTGCCGTAACAATAGTCACCTTCAGCTTCATAATTAATAACTTTTTTAACCTTTATTTTATTAATTTCAGACTTTTTATTGTTTTGTGTATGAATAAAACGTGGGGGGGGAGCAGAGAGAGAGAGAGAGAGAGAGAGAGAGAGAGAGAGAGAGAGAGAGAGAGAGAGAGAGAGAGAGAGAGAGAGAGTGTGTGTGTGTGTGTGTGTGTAGTATACGTACAAGACTAGCCTCACGAGACCCAAACCTTAACACATGGTTGAAATAAGACACACAATAGTGACTGTGGTATATGCTTATTGAGCTGAAGGGAATTGGTGCAGTATAAAGAGAGTATTAACACAGTTCAGCAAACATTTGGAAGGGGTAGGAAAGACATGCGTAAAATTGTAATACATGAATAAGTATATCTATATGCAAGTCCTTGGATTATGTAGAGGTTATATTAGCTGACTGTGATATCATAATGTTGGCCTTAATGAGGTGATCAAACATGGAGTATCTAGTTATATATGTGTTTAATAAATTTACTAAATCAAAGATCACATTTTTTTGGAATATGCAGTTGATAGAAAAAAAAAGGAGATAATACAGCTTCGTAAGTTTAAACATACAAAATTTCTGAGAAAATGCCAAATTATATTCTTAAAAGATTCAAAGGTGACTAAATACGTGTGAAATTCCATAAAAATGTTTTTCTCCGATATGGTGTTCATTAAAACCAAGGTAAATGAACGCTGTAAAAATATAATACTAAATTTCTTGTTCCCAACTACTGCATTTGTCTTGTAGATGTAATAGGAGTAAAGACATCCAAAGTGACTAAATATGGCTAGTAATAGTGTAAAGTTGCCAACAAATGGTGATCAACTTCCTTGCTATCTGAAAATGCAGTTTAGTAGTAGTGATACAGGGAACCTTACCCTCTGTCTATCACACTACACAGTAAATAGTAATAACAATAGAAGTGCAGTAATAATAATGTAATGATAGTAATAATAATAATAAGAGTCATGTTTCCTAATGTGTTGGCATTTCAGAGCTGCCTTCACAGTACAAGAGGTGTGGCATTTCATCCTTCAATAAAGTTAATGATAATGAAGAAAAAAAGGTCAAATAAACAGTGGTACATGGATGAAAAATTATAAAAGTGTAGCTACTTATTCTATTTTCCTCTAATTCTTCCACAAGATAACTTTATTTTTCTGATCTTGAATCATATCACTCACTTCAACATATGTAAGTAGGTATATATATAAAAAAAAGAATGAATGAACTAACACTTTGGCACTCAGCAATACAAATGTAACAACACCAACGAGAGTGCAAGAAGTGTAATATATCACCTAGTTAATTTATCGTTCCTCTTCCTCCTCTAACAAGACTACAAAAATTCTTTCCTGCAAGACTGAATAAAGTGGTTTGCTAATCTTTCCCATTAAGGATGTTACAAGGTCACACATGCCCCACAAAAACAAGACCCGAAGGATACCTATTCCCATGCATTCATTCCCTACAACCTCACCAATCCCACCAGTGCAGTTATGAAGGCTGGCTGTTTCTGAAGGTCACACACACACGCCGCACAAACCAAGATAATCTATCCCCAAAGATATAACCTCAATCATCCTTCCCACAACTTCACCAATCCCACCAGTGCAGTAATGAAAGCTGTGACAGTGTTTGCAGGTCACACACACACGCCTACAAGCCAACACACCCGAAGATAAATCCGTTCCTGTAACATACATCCCACTCATTCGTTCCCACAACCTCACCCCACTCAGTGTAAGCCCATAAAGTAAATATCTCAGCTACAAGCCAGCACATCTCTCCTGCAGGGACCGCGCAGGAGAGGAAACACATCCACACACACACACGTCTTCTTTTTATCTTAAGTCTGAATGTGCTGCATGAAATTCCTTCCCCAAGCAATTCTGGCCTAATTTAATTTAACTTTTTCCTCCTCCCGCCCCCCCACCTTGCAACAAATATGAATAATGATCAGATAAAATAAGGATAAATGAATAATTAATACTGCTGTCAATCCTGATCTTCCTCTAACTTAAACTAATGTTAATGAGAGTAAGGATAATGTTAAATTGAGATATAGTATCATTAAAAAAACATCAGGAAATGGCTATTAAAAAGGAAAGAATGTAATCAATAAAGGTGATATAAATGATAAACTGAGAGAAAGCAAAGTACCATAACTGTCTTTTTAAAGGTGGGAAAGGAAAAGAAAATAATGATGCATAAAAAAGGAAAACTTCATTGTCATTCTTTTTGCAAACGATTATTATGGAAAAAAATAAATCAAGAAACAGAAAGAGAAAAAAAATGTTATCATGGCCATATAGATAAGTAAGTAAACAGACAAACAAAGACAATTAGAAAAATAAAAAAAACCCAAATTCTTGATACCTACAAATACAAACACAAAAATATAATAATACCAATAATATCACAAAAAATCAATCCAAATCACCTTTTTCCCCCTATCAATTAACCAAGGTAACACAATAATAATAAAAATAAAGGTAAACAAATATAATGTAAACAACAAAAACAATAATAATAAGTATAATAAAAAAAAAATCAGGGGAAAAAATATAAAGATACACACACTTGTACACACACACACACAGGGTCCTTTTGAGGGAACCCTAAACTGCCACCACCATCACCACCTCCTCCAACGGGTCCTCAAGCCTTGCTCATGGTGTGCAAGGCAGGGGGGGAGGAGGAAGGACATGACAGGACTCCTACAGGATCTCATAACGCTCCCTCACGGCCTTGATGAGACAGCAGGACATCCAGATACCAATCATCTGTAAGGAGAAGGAAAGGGTAAGGTAAGGTAAGGGTAAGGTGTGGGTGGGTGTGTGTGTGTGTGTGTGTGTGTGTGTGTGTGTGTGTGTGTGTGTGTGTGTGTGTGTGTGTGTGTGTGTGTGTGTATTCACTGTACAGTCTGCTGCTGGTCTCTCTCGAGACAGCCGGCCGTCCCCCTATGGAAAGAGCTCAGAGTTCATACTGACCAATCTTCGGGTTGGACTGAGACCACTCACACACAACACACCGGGACAACGAGGTCACAACTCCTCGACTTACATCCCGTACCTACTCACTGCTAGGTGAACAGGGGCTACACGTGAAAGGAGACACACCCAAATAATCTCCGTCCGCCCAGGGGATCGAACCCTGGCCTCCTCGGTTGTGAGCCGAGTGCGCTAACCACTACGCTAGCGGACCGTGTGTGTGTGTGTGTGTGTGTGAGTGTGTGTGTGGTGATGAATCTCCTAACACTTTAAACATCTAGTCTATTATTTTGTTTATTTCTTAAAGTTAACAATCAAGTCTCTTCGTTCTTTCATCTCCTCTTTGCTGTCCACTTTTTTTCAGTCTTCTTACAACTCTCAAACATCATAGTAAGATAATATATTTCTATATTTCCTCTAGTGCGCGTGTGTGTGTGTGTGTGTGTGTGTGTGTGTGTGTGTGTGTAGGCCTTCCCCAACCACATTCCCCAAGCCTTACCTGCAGGATGGCCAGGCCCACCACACCCCCAATGATGGCACCAGTGTTGTGCCGAGCAGAGTCCGTCAGAGCCTGGTAGCAACCCTTCGTGTAAATCTTGGTAGGGGGCAGCAGTTCGTCAAACACATCATGTCCACAGTCGGGCTCTGGGATCTTGCAGCAGGAGTCAGGAACGCCAAGCACGGTGTTATTCATGCCGTAAGCTGTGCTGTTCCAGTTTTTGTAGTCAGTTGTGCCGCAGCAATGGTACTGTGAGAGGGAGAGAGAGAGAGTGAGAGGGACAGTGTATTTACCTTTGGCTGTCGTGGTCTGAGATTCCGAGAGAGAAGAGAACATTCATAAGGTGGTTAACTGGAAATATTGTTAGGTATAGTAAAAATATCCATATACAGGGATCACTTTAGCTGCTGAGAAGAGAGGGAAGGTAGGAAGACTCACACAGAAGAACGTACAAGTGAAAAAAAAAAGAAAAGAAAATACACCTATGGAATAAATCAAACAGAATACATACATGACTACTAATTGAAAAGCGAGTCAAGTTAATCACTCCAATACACTCTCCCTTGCTTCCAACGTGTACTATAATACTCACGTTCTGCTGGAGGTCATCCCAGGTCTTGGTGACGAGGTCCTTGGGTTCACCGTAGTGCTTCATGGTTCGGTTCATGTTCTCCTGCACCAGCTGCTCAATGTTGGGTCGCATCACCGCTACAGTGATGGCAGCAGCAAACTCAAGGATCAGAGCCAGCACCATCAGCCCTGCAAACTGTGGAGGGGGGGGGGAGATAATTTGATATATATTCTATTTTAAAATTGACCCATCTATCTTGTATGTAAATTTTTATTAATTCTTATCTCTATCTTCTAAGTGCAGTTTTAGATCAGTTTATATCTCTATCTATCTAGCTATAGTTTCTGATGCCTATTTGAATGCACTCACACTGAACACATCCCTTGCGTCGATCAAGAACTAACCTAACCAACCATACACCTACACACACCACACACACACACCACTTGCAGCATGAACACATCCCTTGCATCGACCAAAAACTAACCTAACCTAACCTAACACACACCAACACCTACAAACACACACATAGACACCCACCACTCGCATTGACCAAAAACTAACCTAACCACACACACACAGACAGACACTCACCACTCTCAGCATGAACACATTCTCCCGCTTGGCCCCGCAGCATCCAAAGAAGGAGATGACCAGGATGATGCCGCCCAGGATGATGATGCCGATGGCTGGGGTCTCATAACGCTGTCCGAAGAAGTCCATGTAGGTGGAGAAGAAGCCTTGGGCAATGCCTCCCACGATGATCAGAAGCAGACCAGATATCTACCGGGGGAAAGGAAGGTTCGGGTGAGAGGTGAAAATAAATAAATAAATAATGGAAATAGATTAGGTTCGGGGGAAAGGGAAGGTTTGGGTGAGAGGTGAAGATAAATAATAAATAAATGAATAATGGAAATAGATTAGGTTTGGGGGAAAGGGAAGGTTAGGTGAGAGGTGAAGATAAATAATAAATAAATAAATAATGAAAATAAATTAGGTACGAGGAAAAGGAGAGGTAAATAAATAAATAAATTAATCACGTACTTGCCATGATCTGCTGTGGAAAAAAAGTTTGAGTGATACATTGAAACACACACACACACACACACACACACTTGAAAACACACTCAAACACGCACCAATAAGGCAGGATAGGAGAGGCAGCTGATAAATTAACAAATAATAAAAAATAACGAGAAAAAACACCCAGGTTATTTGTGATGATCTGTGGTGAAAAAAAGGGAAGTTTAGGTAAAAAAAAATATAAATAAATAAATAAAATAAATAAAAAAAACAAAGGTAAGGAAAGATTATCATTATCATCATTATTACTATCGTCGTCATCTCTATACATGTGAAAAAGATGCTAAAAAACAGGGAGAGAGAGAGGAGAGAGAGAGAGAGAGAGAGAGAGAGAGAGAGAGAGAGAGAGAGAGAGAGTGTGTGTGTGTGTGTTTATATTTCCACACAGACTGCTATTACAGAGGGGGGACTGAAGAAGAGTGGAAGGGGGAAGGGAAGGGGAAAGAATGACTAAATAAATAATAGGCAAAAAATAGAAATAGCTGAAAGAAAGAGGAAATACTAAGAGGAAGAAATGAAAAAAAGAGAGGCAAGAAAAGGGAAAAAAAATAAATAAATAAAAAATTAAAATCAGCATAAGAACTAAATACAAGAAAAACAATGAAACAGAAAGAAAAGAAAAAAACTGAAAATGCAGCAAGCGAGGACAAAGAGAGAGACAGGAAAGCACGTGAGGATGACTGCACGAGAGAGAGAGAGAGAGAGAGAGAGAGAGAGAGAGAGAGAGAGAGAGAGAGAGAGAGAGAGAGAGAGAGAGAGACTACACACACACATCCCGCCTCACAGAATACACAAAGATAAGAAGCCCTTTATACTGAGACAGAAAAGTAACGCCATTTAAATCTGTATTACAAGGGACAGCCATTTTCTTTGTTACAAGGGAAAAAATATGGGGTTTGAGGGGGAGAAGGGAAAAAATGATGGGGTTTGAGGGGGCAAGGGAAAAAATGATGGGGTGTTTGAAGGGGTAGGAAGGGGCAAGAGGAAAAAATTATGGGTGATTTAAGGGACAAGGGAAAAAATGATGGGGTGTTTGAGGGGGTGGGAAGGGGACAAGAGGGAAAAATTATGGGGTTTGAGTGGGGACAGGGGAAACATGAGAGGGGTTTGAGTGGGCAAGGGAAAAAAAGATGGAGTGTGAGGGAATGAAATGCTACCTGACTGAAGGACATCAAGAAACACTACTTTCCCTACAGGTAAATTTACACCTGGAATGACCTTGTAACAGATATAGATAAAAACAAAAACATAAATTCATCGACCAGAGACCAAACTTGATATATATAGAGAGACAGGACTATAAACACACACACACACACATATATATACACACACACACACACGCTCCTCAACAAGTGAGTTAAGTAAGAAGCCATAAGAGTGCTAGTAAGGTACAGCAGTCCTACCTATCAAGGCTTCCTCACCACCCACCCAACACCCAGGAAATCGTACCTCGGTTCTCAAAGGGAAGAACATAATAATAACATAAGGAGAAGTTATAATAGTATATTTGACTCTTTTCACACAGGGAAGGAGGGAAGGAAGGAAGGAAAGAAGGGAAGGAACAAGTAGTAGTAGTTATAATACAGGACACTCTTTCTAACTCACACCAAACCACACACGCCACCAGTACAACCTCCAGGGATTGTGTTGCTGTGTGCCGGGCAGGAGTGGAGTGCCAAGCCAGTTCTGCATCTTAACAAACACCCACACAGACCGAGAACATCACATCTTAAACCCGACACACACACACACACACAGACAGACAGACAGTGACTTGCAGTGAGGACAGTTGGGTTAATCCAGTGTGTCATTTTTCATGTGTATTGTGGGTGTTATTCCTCATAATAATCTCACTCTCAATGCCTCCTCATTCTCCTCCTCCTCAACCGCTTCTACCTATCTACCGCCTCCCGACACCGCCGCTCCGTTCTACCGACACAAATTATCGTTAGACATTATAGGGTATAGTTAAAAGTTGTAGCGTAAAATAACAATGGAAAAATAATAATAAAAAGTATAATATAGTTTATAAAAAAAAAAAAAAAAAAACATTAGATGAAGTTATAAGGTAAAGTAACAAAAAATAAAAAAAAAGATCATGAATTATAGTTTTTTTTTATACCACTAAATAAAGTAACTACCACCACCACCACCACTACTATCATAATTGTGTTCCTAATACCATGTTAATTACCCTACTATTAACACTATGATTCACAGGTGAGTGTTATTACCGATACACACTTGTAATTAACCTAGATTACACCTGAAATGGCCTGACTGACTGACTTAATGACTGTTTGACTGACTGACGACATGTGCGTAATGGTCTATATACACATGAGTAATATTTGTTGGTGATTTCAAGAGAAGTGTTGCAATTTTTTCCTCCTATATATAGTATGGTAGTTTTGTGCACTTATAATATACTTAATGACGAGATCCAGCACTTAATGTTATCCTCTTATATTTTTGTAAACACTATTATTATTATTATTATTATTATTATTATTATTTTTACTTCATTATATTTAGAGGCAATTTTTGGGTAACTTTAAAATTAGTCCCATGAACCTCTCTCTCTCTCTCTCTCCTCTCTCTCTCTCAAACAAATACTAATACATTTTTTTGCTGTACCCACTGATGGGAGAATAATACTTGACATAACATGGAGAGAGAGAGAGAGAGAGAGAGAGAGAGAGAGAGAGAGAGAGAGAGAGAGAGACACTATCATGGCTTAGAGAGCAAACCAAAGTTGAACACATCTTAACCACAATTATAAGATAAAAGATAACAATTAGATTTATACAGACTGGCAACCCAATAATAGTAATAGAAGGCAGGAAAGACAGGGAACTAGATGAAGAGATGAGAGGTCTGTCCTATATTAGACTCGTACAAGATGCTGATGCTGATGATGATGATGATGATGAACACGCTCGAACGCTAAACATGTGACTCGAGTTAATGAATAAATGAATGAATGAATAAATAAATAACTCTTGACTTAAGTGGTGGGTGGCTTCACATAACGATAAATATACATACATGAAAATTAATTAACCTATGTAACTCCTGTGTATATATATATGTATAAAAAAAATAAAAAAATAATGCAGTTACAACTAAAGGAATCTATTGCATTTTCCTTCCTTTGTACTATTAGTAATGAAAAATACAATTAATTCATGTCTTCCCTCCTTCACCCTAACATATGGCGCACTACAAATGGGTAGGATGGTGTGAACTGCATATTGTCCTCATTACCGGCCTCCCAATGACCTCAAAAAGATGTCTCTGTAACTCTACACGTCAACACAATTACGTAAATCTACAACATATTACTATTACGAACCTACTTTTGTTTTGTTGTTAGTTAGTAAGTTAGTTATTGCAAACCTACTAATTTTGTTTTATTACCTAATCTATACCTCACTTTTGTATAAACAGTTAACTAATCCTACCTTACTTTCGTTATTTTTACATTAATTTTAACTTTTATTGGTAATTTATTTATAAAAAGAATATATGAGCGAGGTGTAAAATACGATAATGTGATTTTGTATACGAGTCTTGTCAACAACAATAATAATAATAATAATATGGAATTATAACTGTATTCTCTGTATTTGAGACCTTGGTTGCACGAGGTAGTGAAATAGGACACTGTAACACCATATTGGAACCACCACCACCACCAGTCATCACTAACACCACCACCACAAGCACTACCAGTCATCACCACAAGCACCATCAGTCATCACCACCACAAGCACTACCTGTCATCACCACCACAAGCACTTATACCAGTCATCACCACAAGCACTACCAGTCATCACCACAAGCACAACCAGTCATCACCACCACAAGCACAACCAGTCATCACCACCACAAGCACAACCAGTCATCACCACCACAAGCACTACCAGTCATCACCACCACAAGCACTACCAGTCATCACCACCACCACTACCAGTCATCATCACGAGTAATCTCTAGACAAAGGACAAAAAATTAAGGTCATTTCATCACATTATCATATCTTTCTTCCAGACGGACAGACAGACAGGCAGACATACAGACAGACAGGCAGGCAGGCAGGCAAACACAGGCAAGCAGGCAGGGTCACGTGACCATCCACTTGACCTTCACAGCCTATGTCGTAAAAGAGGCCTATGGTAAAGTTAAGATAGATTAAGAATAAATAAGAAAATACTGTGTTTCTATAGATAAGATGCCTCAACAGGAAATATACATGTGACGTATTTAGTCGCTAAGCCAAACACACACACACACATACATACATACACACACATGGTATTTCCGCTTTCCCCCCTCACCCCCTTAGTGTTTCATTTTCATACTTACGAAGAAGATGAAATTGAAGATGAAGACCAAGTACTTCACCGTTAAAGGTCCACATCCTAAATTATTCGTATTGGCCATGGCTGCGGGACTAAGACTTTATTACTCCCTTTCCCTGCGTCTGTTTGGTCACTGAAGATTTTTGCAGCTAGGTTCGCTGCCAGCCTCTTATTAAGATTGTCGTACTTTGAATAACTGTCAACTGTAAAGAAAGTAAATGATAACAGAAATGTATATAAGTAATTGCTTATATTAAATTAGAATATTGTGTAATGAATAGTGGGAGTAAATAGTAGAATTTTAATCAGATGGTTTAATTTATCGTACGTCCGCCCAGCAGGAATCAACTGTCGTCATAGTCACATGCTAATCCAAAGTTGTCAAATGCACGACAAGTGTTTCAATACATCCAATCAATACTATTTATCGCAACATCTGGTAATGTGGTGATTGCTTATCATTAATGTGTCCTCGATAACATGTGAGGTTGATAGGTATGACGCATTTTATTATTGTTGGTTTTTTTTATATAATATTGTAAAATGTTGCATGACTACGGTATTTACATTCATCTATAACAGCTTCATCCAATTGTAAAAGTTTATTCACATATGGAAAGTCGTAATAGTTGTTTATAATGTAAATACGTATATCAATTTTTATTCTTTATTCCCTATGGAACGTTTTCCTTAGGTTGTCGTTGCAAAGAAGAAAACAGACCCGTTAGCGATAACTATTCTCTCTCTCTCTCTCTCTCTCTCTCTCTCTCTCTCTCTCTCTCTCTCTCTCTCTCTCTCTCTCTCTCTCTCTCTCTCTCTCTCTCTTCTTTCCCTATCTAACTTAACCTAACCTAACCTAATGTGTTGTACTAGGCTACATCTACCTTCTAAAACGCACACATTTCATGAAGATACGAAAAAAATAATAAATAAAGGTTTTACAATTACCTCTAGGCCTACATAGAATAGGAAACAATAATGTGGTACAACAAGGATGGTCAATAACTATTACCTTATGATAGCGCAATAGTAGTATAGTCTTTAAAGATAGGAAAGATTAGAGGAACAGCCTCCACGCGTGACGTAAATTTGACGTCACAATGAATTCTCACAA
The DNA here is from genome assembly GCA_029783475.1 of Metacarcinus magister. NCBI lineage: Eukaryota > Metazoa > Arthropoda > Malacostraca > Decapoda > Cancridae > Metacarcinus > Metacarcinus magister. The sequence goes on from JAPQNM010000015.1 coordinate 4,296,393, forward strand.
CACACATGGCGCAATAATCTGTCTATCTTTCACACGATGCCACTAATCATTTTCCAAACAAAATATTCCATTAACTACTAAACGTTTACTCTATTTCAGGCATGTTATTGATCATGGAAAGTTACTGAAATTAAAAGGTATTATATTACTTCATCTGATCTGTGAAGGAAGTGTTGGATTATTAGGGTATTACTGTAAGAAGTGTAAAACCTGTAAATCCCCAGTGTTTTCCTAGTGAGTTGCGTTGATGACTTGATCCTTACTTGTACAGTGTGTCTCCGAACGTTGAAGTTGAAAGTTATACGCACTCAGGATAAAACACAAGTGGATTCATACGATTAATACATAAGGAGGAGGTGACTATATTATATTGTATAGTATATGTAGGGTTAATATAAATGAATGTGAGTGTGTGTGTACAGTATGAGAAGCTTACCTACGTTTTTAAGCATTATGTGTTGGACTCACTCAGGATTAAACACAAGTGGATTTATATGGTTAATATATAAGGAAGAGGTGACTATATTATATTGTATAGTATATGTAGGGTTAATATAAATGTATGTGAGTGTGTGTATGTGTAATTCACCAACGGTTTTGTACATCATTTGTTGGACTCGTTATCTCTAGTCATTATACCCGGAGAACCATAGAGACTCATCCTTTGCTAATGCTATGACCTTACCACTCGACACACCCCCATCCTGTTGCTTAAGAAGGACACGGAGTGCGCATCAGGAGGGAATGTTTTGCATCCTGAGCGAGGGGCGTCAACGGACAACCTCAGTCTGATAAGTGACAGGCAGAGACCTAACCACAGAGCTACGAGATAGATGAATAGATAGATTGATTGATTGAGAGAGAGAGAGAGAGAGAGAGAGAGAGAGAGAGAGAGAGAGAGAGAGAGAGAGAGAGAGAGAGAGAGAGAGAGTTACATAGAATTACATATAAAATCAGACAACACAGATCACAAGCTTCAATAAGGTGGTCTGTTCTTAACTAGAATAAACGTTAGAAAAATACAAATTAAATAATAATAATAATGATAATAATAATAATAATTATAATAATAATGATAATAATAATAATGATGATAATGAAAATAATAATGATTATAATAATAACAATAATAATGATAATAATAATAATAATAACAATGATAATGGAGCATGTTGAGAAATAGGAAAGGAGAGATGAGAGGAAACACGTGTCAAGAAACTATTCACTACTAAAGTATTTCCGCCTTTATCCCATCGCGGGAAATTAATAAACTCGATAGACACGATCATATTGAAGAAGGAAAGACTGAACTAGGAAAGAAACTCACCTGGTGACATCCGTGTATTCTTTCACGTTTACTTTCCAATAATGTTAATAAAAATGAAGATGATGATGATAATTATAATGATAGTTATAATAATAACAATAATGATGATAATAATTATAATAATAATGGTAATGATAATAATCATAATAATAATCATGGGGCAGATCTTTTTACAGGAGCTGTCTTGTGTAGGTCAACTGGCCTCTTGTAGCCTCCTTATATTGTTATATTGTTATGTTGTTATATAAGGGAGGTGAAAGGGCCGCATACTCAAAGGAACTTAAACTACCGTATCTGTCTACGACGCCGTGACTTATGTCAACTGAAGTAAAGGCGTATGCACACCACGTATAGTTGTAGTTGTTGTAACGTTTGGTGAGATGCAATGTTTTATGTTACGCCGAGGTGATAGCAAGACAGTGTGCATACGAAAGTTAAGGTGCCTTGGCGGAGTAGTGAATGTTGCCGAAGGTGCCATAAGGAGCTACGTGTTGCGAGGTGAGCTTTATTCCCGCTTAGTTTCGCCTTACATGCTGCTTCAAGGAACGAACAAAACTCCCGCGCTGACGTGAAGCTGTGAAGGTTCAGTGGACAGCCGGTCACGCTCCATGACTCCAGGAAAAGTAACCTGACTTATATGAGCCGGTTTCCCCCTGCTTGGGTTTTGCTGTCTCCTGGTACGCATACACTATGGACTATGAAGTATGAAGTATAAACTATGAAGTATACACTGCCGCTGAGTTTGGCCACACCGTCACCCGTTGTGTTGTTTATGTTTGTGTTGGTGGTGATGTATTGAAGTTACATGACTTTATCATACTCTTACCCAGACCACTTTGTTACAACCTCCACGGAGTTACACTTTGTCAGATGTCCTTCCTTATGTGGTCCAGTAGGGCGGGGGGTGGGCGGTGGAGTCTCACATCCGTCCAGTGATGCAGGTGGTGGTGTACGGGAATACCTGTGACGGCGCAGCTATTGCACAACATTACTGGGAATCCGATCCACCTACTACTGATTGTCCAAGGGCGGGCCCATGACACGCCCAGCGAGGGGACGTACAAGCCCAAACATAGGAGAATGGGAGAGTGGGGGTGGCTTTTTAGTTCCCCAAAAGAAGACTAAAGCGAAACTATATTATTTGGGAATAAAGTTCACCTCGCGACACTCAGACCTCCTTCCTTTCACAACCGTTATCTACTTGTCAACAATGTCCCAACAATAATGATGATAATGATAATGATAATGATAGTAATAATAATGATAATGATATTGTTAGTAATGATAATAATAATAATAATAATAGTAATAATAATAATAATAATAATAACAATAACAATATCAATAGTAATTAAAAGAAGAAAAACAAGAAGAATAAGAATAAGAATAAGAGAGAGAGAGAGAGAGAGAGAGAGAGAGAGAGAGAGAGAGAGAGAGAGAGAGAGAGAGAGAGAGAGAGAGAAAAAAAAAAAAGAAGTCTGACCCCCCTTCTCCTTACAGATACTCAACACCATGACCTCAAATGACCTTCCGCCAAGTTACGAGGATGCCATCAAGACGCCCCCCATACCCTACGCCACCTATCCCCAAACACCCCTCTCCCCCCACTTTATGCCACACGCCCCCCATCCCCAAGCACCCCACCCCCCCCACTTCATGCCCTCTGCTCCCTACCCTCACCCTCCACCTACAGTATATGCTCCGCCTCCTGCCACTGCCCTCCCTGTCTCGGCGCGTCAGTTAGCTTGCAACAGTCCAGTGGTCGTGCAAAGACAGGTAGGTAATGGCGTTCTAACCTAACGTAATCTAACCTAACCTAGTCTAACCTAACCTATCCTATATGTGTATGTGTATGTTATTTCATTTATATATTAATCTATTTACCATTACAACTTCACATACACTTCCTGCTTATAGGTTGAGTGTGCTTGATCTAATAACTTCTGCAACGACTGGTTCAGGTATTTGATCTGCATTTTATTCATTAACATCTCCATTACTTTTAAACATGCATGAATTTCGCTACATTTCTTAGCTTAGTTGCTTAGTAATATTTTGTAGTATTCATTAATTTAAAACTATTTGAGTTATTATACTTTTTTTTTTTCCTAGATACAATTCCCTGTCTTTAAAGTAAGAATATTTTAATAGATAATGCAATTCATCGATAATATTACTTTCATTACACAGTGTACAGGTTATATTTGCATTCTTAAGTCCCTGATTTGTCAATATAAACTGTGATTACTACAATGAATCTAACTTAATCATTGTTGGTCTGTCTTTCTAATTCAAATGTACATGAATGTTTAAACAGTTTGTAAGCTCTACACATTAACTTGAATTGTATTGATTAATTTGAATAGGAATGCATTGTTTGTTTGTTTTGTACATATTTTTTTTTTTGTTTTGTTTATCAATTCCTTTATTTTGCATTAATATATTTTTTGTGGATGTTTTTAGTTATTCGTATTTTTTTTTTTTCAGTGTTCATAAATTGATTAATTTATTTATTATTATATTTTTTCTAGATTGTTTTAGTTAATATCTTCTTTTTTTTTCGTGTGCATATCAATTCCTTCATATAGTAGTAATTATTATATTCATTGTAGATAGTTATAGTTATTATTTTTTCTAGTGTTTATATATGTTACTGTTTTTATATATTTTTCTAGATACTTTTTGTTAATGATTTATTTAAATTTCTTTAGTATCATTATATTTCTGTAGATCGAATTAATACTGAAAGTTTATAATGATCATGATTTTTCTTCCCTAACAGGCGCCTGCGTCCTCTCGTTCAACATGTGAAACGTGTAGATATCTGTTGTACGGCCTCTTTGTATTCTTCTGGATCATCATCGCCATATTCATCATTTCAAGCGCCGCCGGAAGGTTTTAAAAAGTAACCATGGCATTGTTGATGTAAATGGAAAAAGAAAAGAAAAGAGTCCGACAATCAATATTCCGGTTCCATCAGTTTTCCGGCATGAATTTCAGAGAGCAGTTTCAAATTTCCCGAGTTGGTGCATCACTGTTTTCTGGAGGCGCTGTTTATGTTTATGTTTTGATGGCGCTGTGCCCAGAATTAGGTGTTTGCTCATGCCGGATTATTGATAGCCAACCTGCATTGTGTTGGGTGTAGCCATATTGGATTGGGTGAATGTGAGACAAAGGAAGGAAATGCAAAGAAAAAAAAATAATCTACAGACTTGAATAACTGTGATAGAATCATTTATCATCCCCATGAAAAAAAAAAAAATTATTTATACCATTTCCATCACTTAGATTAAGATATAATTATGTGTATAATTATGTGTAACTTGCATTATAGCATCTCACTATAGTATGATTCCTGGTATCTAGGTAACACTATATGTATAAAGATTTGGTTTTCATATTCTTGAAAAGCAACAATAATATCCTTTACCTGCCTCTCCTTCTCCTCTTATTGATCCTTCTCGTTCTCCTCTTCTTCTTCCTGATCCTTCTCGTTCTCCTCCTCCACCAATTACCGGTCCTCCTCCTCCTCCTCCTTAAACCCAGCATCGAAAACTGACTGAATGGAAGAATGAATAAATAATTAGATGAATGACTGACTGACTGAATGAAAAAATTTAAATATATTGTTATTACATGGATAGGAAAGGAAATTTTTTACTTAATCAAAAATAGTCATGTATGAATAAGATGTATAGACGTATGTTTTATATTGAATTACCTGTGCTTTTATACACTGATACTTTATGATAAGTTTAAATTACTATTTGTAAGAATATATTATGACTGGACAAAAACGTTTCTACTTTATTCACCCTAGACTCATTAACTCGAGAGAGAGAGAGAGAGAGAGAGAGAGAGAGAGAGAGAGAGAGAGAGAGAGAGAGAGAGAGAGAGAGAGAGAGAGAGAGAGAGAGAGAGAGAGAGAGTTGTTGTTATGAATGAAGTAATGATTTTCTTCACCATTTCCTCATCGATGCATGTAAAGGTTACTCTCATGTTTGCTAAGAGGTTACATATATTCCTTATTATTATCTTATTATTTTTATTTATATGGTTCTCTGATGATGGTCTGTTACTGATAACTAGCTACTAAAGTGTACGTTCATAGTAGTAGTAGTGATAGCAGTAATACAACCATGAAATACACAATACATATAATATAAAGCAGTAATAATAGTTTTTACATTAAAAGGGTACTGACTAAGGGAAAACAAAAATAAGTAAAATCCCGCTTGTCGCAAGACCCTGTAAAGAGGACAGTAGGAGAAAAATAGACATGGGGGGGGAAGTCCAATCTAGTGTGAGCGGTGTCTTGACACTCCTCTTTTGATAGAGTTTAAGTCATAGGCAGGTGGAAAAAAAGACAAAGTAAGAGAGTTCCAGAGTTTACCAGTGTAAGGGATGAAAGAGTGAAGATACTGATTAACTCTTGCATTAGGAAGATGGACAGAATAAGGATGAGAAGAAGTAGAAAGTCTTGTGCAGTGAGGCCGCGGGAAGGGGGGAGGCATGCAGTTAGCAAGTTGAGAAGAGCAGTCAGCATGAAAATAGCGGTAGAAGATACATAAAGATGCAACATTGCGGCGGTGACTTAAAAAATCAAGAAAGTCAGTTAGAGGAGGAGAGTTGATGAGGCGAAAAGCTTTAGACTCCACCCTGTTTAAAAGAGCTGTGTGAGTTGAGCCCCCCCAGACATGTGAGCCATACTCCATACATGGGCGGATAAGGCCTCTGTACAGAGCAAGCAGCTGAGAGGGAGAGAAAAATGGACGCAGACGCCATAGGACACCTAACTTCTTGGAAGCTGATTTAGCAAGAGTAGAGATATGAAATTGCCAGCTTAGAATTTTAGTAAAGGATAGACCGAGTGTGTTTAATGTGGAGGAGAGGGGAAGTTAAGTGTCATTCAAGAAGATGGTAGTAGTAATAGTAATAGTAGTAGTACAGTAGTAGTAGTAATGATAGTAGTAGTAGTAAGCTTTAAAACTGGGTCAGGTCTAAATAATCCACAACTTAGGAAAATATTCTTCACTAGCAGGTAATTTCCGATGCAGTGGATGCGTTGACACCATTCATTATACTTTTATAATATAAAATTTTCTTCCACCTGCGTCCTAACTCACTGCCTGCCGTTTATTGAAGGCCGAAAGCAACGTTCTTGATCCATGCGAGGTAAGGCGGATAGCGTAAGTTGACGTACAGGCCTGGGAAGTCCTTGTGTCCGCACCCGAAGCCCAGCGACACTATGCCTGCTGCAACATAGCGTCCCAGGCTGCCTCGCGTCACTAAGGGCCCGCCAGAGTCACCCTAAATAAAGGAAAAGTGATATCAACTCCATATATCAACTCCATATGGATTTTGCTTTCTTTTACCGCAAAAAAATCACATACATTTTATATATATATATATATATATATATATATATATATATATATATATATATATATATATATTGTGCAGCATCTTTCCAGGTCAAACAAACAGGGATGATGTATTGATGTCGGTTAGGTTAGGTTAGGTTAGGTTAGTAAGACAAGTGCAACGCCGGGACGCAGCCTCGCTCACCTGGCAGGAGTCCTTCCCACCTTCGGGGTCACCTGCACACAGGGTCTCCTCCCCAATGCCCTGCGGCCACGTTTCTGGGGTAGTGGGCAAGGGTAGAGTAGCTGCTGTTACACCTGGACGAAGGGAACACCTGCACGTCTGCCTCCATCAGTACGGAGCTTGGTAACCCTCCTGTAGGGGGACACGTAAAACAGGTTCATTAATTATAAACATTTGTGGGAGTAATACGTGTAGGTTTTTTGTCCCTATTTTCCACATAAGTGTTCAGTATGAGTTTTTTTTTCACCATTCACATTCACACAAACAGCTACATGTTCATTATTATTGCTATAGTTGTTATCATTTTTATTATTATTATCATCATCATCTGAATGTGTGTTAATCATCCGTACACTTCCACTTACCGTGTAAAGTGTGTCCCCATCCTACAACTAATGCCTTGGTGTTGACAATGTTTTCCTCACTCTTCCTTCCCCAAGGCAGACACACAGGCTTGATGAACTTCTGCCGGAATACAACAATCACCATTATTATTAGCCTCATCTAAGCCATCCACCGGCATTAAGGTGCACCACTGTGGATGAGGACAGTACTTGCATTTCATTTGTATAACTGTGCTCAACACGTTTGTAATCAATACTGTAAACACAAAACTTTTTTTTTCTAAAGTTTTTTCCTGTTAACCGAGGAATGAGTTTGGGGAAAGTGTCATCTTGTGAGACATCAAAGGAACACACGCCTATATATATACTTTTTTTTTTTTTTACATTAAAAGTGTACTAGCCAAGGACAAACAAAATTAGGTTAAAAAAATCCTGCTTGTATATATATAAAAAGAAGGTAAATCTAGTTGAAGACTGACCTGCAGGATAACTTTGCGGTCCAGCCTGAGGAGTGCCAGGTCATGGTAGGCCTGAGGGTAGATGTAGTCAGGGTGCAGTATCCTCTGTGCCACTTTGATGTCCTCGTGGTCAGCCCCGTCAGTGTCGTTGTTATAGTCGTGTTCGCCAAGCCGTACCACATCGGCCTTACTGAACACACAACGAAGGCAGGGTGTTCAGTGTTAGGAGTAAGTTACATTCATAATTTCATACACACAAGTTCAAGATAATTGTTAGTTAGTAGAGTGTTTTACTTACAAATCGTGGAAGCAGTGGAGGGCTGAGAGGACCCACTGGTCATTAATCAGTACTCCGCCGCAGAACCAATTGATGCCCACTGCATCACGCTGCCCAAGCAAAACCTGTACGGGCAAACAGGGTGACCAAATATGCAAAGTGAAGGGAAAAACTGTGTGTGTGTGTGTGTATGTTAATTTCAGATACATGACATAACCTGTAATTATTACGTCACTTACCACCCAAGGCCAAGCAGCCCTCGTTGAAATCACTCCGCCAGCAACTTCAGGCCTTGCTAGTTTACGGCTTGTTCCCACAAGCAGGGGAATATTAGCTCGCTTAGCTCGATCCACTAAGACGCTTCTCAATGATCTTTTAAAAGGCTGGAAACCCTCGATCTTAACAGCACTTTTCCCGCAGTCTATGTAAAGTGGAGTCACGTCATGGTCTTGCTGCTCTCTTAAAACACTCACAAAGTCAAGGTATGTGTTATTAGCTTGGAAATTTAAGTTTGATATAATTGTAGTATTTTCATGTGTTTGAATTGTATACTTAATTTATTTGAACCTGGCGTGTGCCTTATGTGTGCATCATGTGATTGGTGGTGCAGTGTGATGCTTGTACTCACCCAGTGTGTCGTATCCTGGCGGAGGGGAAATGTCCACAAGCTTATCTTTCGCGGTGTCTGGAGGAAGGGAAGGGCAATGTAAGGCAGTGAAGGGGACTCACATTTACACCATTGTACTAAACTATTTATCCAATGTAATGGAGACGTTCTTTACACTAAAAAAAATAAGCCTAATTTTCTGGTGATATTTACTGCTTGCCTCTTAATGTTATTCTTTGGATATGTGAGCTGACTTACAACGCTTGGAAATCAAATTAAGTCTAGTAGAAGAGACTCCTAACCGTTACCTTCGCCTCCGTCTCCTATCCTTTTGAATTTGTTTTGGGAAGGACATTATCATACAGCTCGGGGCAGATATTAATATTATCACCAGTGGTACATTAAACATATATTATATCATATACGTCCTTTAGTGAAGCTTCATGTAATATCTTACCTCGATTTACCGGGCAGCACACGATCTGAGTGAAGTCCTGGAAGCCACATGAGACAGGCGGGTGCTGCTTGAACGTCTGCAGCACCGATGGACAGTCAGGCAGCGGAACACAACTCCCTTGCTCGCCTGTGTTCAGCTTACAAGACTCAGTGTCCGGGAAAATAATTGTACCTGGAGTGGAATAGCGTTAGGTTGGGATGAAGGTGGATATTGAAAGGGGATGAAGGAACTACTACTCTATTTGAAATGTACTGGCTGTATAGCTGTTGGATGGTCAGTAATTTTGGACAATGTACTTGACACACAGTATTGAAGAAGAAGAAATTGCCATTTGGGTTAAACGCTGAAGAATTTGCACAATTTCCAACAGTAATTAGAATAAATAATAGAATAGAATATAGCTCCCTGTCCCTACCACAGACCCCAGGCAAGTGTTGGAACAGAAAATGAATCATAACTTATGGCAGACTTTTGAAAACAGACTTTGTCATTTATATCATCAGCATAGAGCAGATAGTAGAGCAGGGACATTTATAAAGAGGAACAGGTATACAGTATAACTAAGTCACATTATAACATGATCTAGAGAGGTATTTAAGCTATAAAACTTAATGTATTTGTTCCCCCCTAGAAGGTCACGGCAAGGTTTAGTAAGGTGGAGTCAAACAAGGTTACACGAGAAGGTTGTACAGGACGGGGAAAATTACCTTCAATCATTCTTGGCTTGGGTTTTTCCTCTTCTCTGTGTGTGTGTGTGTGTGTGTGTGTGTGTGTGTGTGTGTGTGAGAGAGAGAGAGAGAGATCACTGTACAATCTGCTGCTGATCTCTCTCGAGACAGCCGGCCGTCCCCCTATGGAAAGAGCTCAGAGCTCATATTGACCAATCTCTGGGTTGGACCGAAACCACTCACACACAACACACCGGGACAACGAGGTCACAACTCCTCGATTTACATCCCGTACCTACTCACTGCTAGGTGAACAGGGGCTACACGTGAAAGGAGACACACCCAAATAATCTCCGTGTGTGTGTGTGTGTGTGTGTGTCTGTCTGTCTGTTGCGTCTTATTATCCGATATTATCAAGTGCAAAGACGAAATAATAAAAAAAAACAAATCTTAACGCACAGATAATCACAACTAGCCTTACTTAGAGACAAAACCATTACAACCAAACACGAAAGCACGAACAAAGTCACTCAACTAACCCCACACCACTGTCCTGTCAGCCGTGGATGTCAGCAGGATCAGCAGACACACGAAGGCGTCCCAGCAGGAGGTAACACGGCCCATGTCTCCTTTGTACGGTGTCTCGCTCTCGTCTGAACTCAACAATAGGAAAAAATATATAATGAATTGTTGTGACGGGTGGTTGTGGTGGGTGGTGGTATTTCCTGTATTATTCTGCCACCAGTGTGTAAATTATACGGGGGTTTTTTATGAGGTTATTTGGGGGTAACTGAGGAAAAAAAATGCTGTGTGTGTGTTAGTGTGTGTGTCTGTTTGTTTATTTCTGTTTTTTTTATGTCCTTAACCTATGGTGCCGGTGTCGCGTGATCAGAGGTCTGTTTACATTTTTGAGGTCCACCCCCAAACTGCACATGCTCAGCAGTAATGTTTGTAAAAAAAGGTTTATTGACAAACTAAACTAACCTAACCTAACCTAACATAATTTTATCTAAAATTCGGAGGTCTGGTTTTAGGTTAGGTTAGGTTAGGTTAGTTTCGTTTATTAACAAACCTTTTTTACAAACATTACTGCTGAGCATGCCCAGTTTGGGGCGGACCTCGAAAACAATAACAGAACTCTGATCACGCAACACCGGTAGGCTTCATGGAGGGAGGCCTTAGTAGAGCAGGTTAGATTTTTTTGAAGTGACGCCTCATTCTTATGTTGGTTTTTCTGTCTGTTTTTCTGTTTGGTTATCTGTCTTTCTCTTTTACTCTCTCTCTCTCTCTCTCTCTCTCTCTCTCTCTCTCTCTCTCTCTCTCTCTCTCTCTCTCTCTCTCTCTCTCTCTCTCTCTCTCTCTCTCTCTCTCTCACACACACACACACACACACCTGTTTGGCAAGTCCCCTCAAGCAGGGTTGGTCTACCGGCAATCAGGTTTTCCCCGCCTTAAAGCCTTAAGCCCTGAGACTCCTGTGTGGCTGGTTTTCCTTTTATTCCTATTGTTATATCTTATTTATAATTTTTCTTCCTATTTATGTTATTTCCCATTGTTAGCTTTCAAGATCATGGTCGTTGCATAGAATCATACATACATACAACTTGTTATATATACTTACATGCTTTTTGTTGGCATATATATTAAGTTTTATTGTTTCATTTTGGTTATTTAGATGTATGGAAAAACCCCAGGAATCCTCGTAGTCCTAAGTAACAACAACAACATGGAGGGCATATATAGTCAGCCCCTTAATATATTCCCATACGTAGAAGGTGTATTTAATTATATATTATTTTAATCTATCAACGTCATGGTAGATTATCGACTAATGAGGATGAAAGTGTAATTAATGAAGACATGGTCGTAGAAAGCAAGACTGCCGAGGTAATGATAATAATAATAATAATAATAATAATAATTTAATTTCGCCCGCAGGCATAAGCAACACAAAGTGAGTACAGAGAGTAATTTTGTTAAACACACTTAAGATACACAAGGAATAAAACAAAGTATATATATTATTTAGTACTTTGGAATTAAACACCTTAATACTAACTACACGAAACATATATAGCTAATTACTAAATACTAATGTTATCATAGTCTTGTCTTGGTTCAGCAAACGCGAGTGCATCCTATATTTGGGAAATGTAGGTGAGATTGCGATTGGAGTCACTGTTTGGAACGTAAATAGCTTTCTTAGTAGGACCAAAGTTTTCTTTTTCCACTATTAAACATTACCTTATCGTTAGAATGTTATCACAGCGGAAATATGTGCAGGATACCGTACAATGTGACGTAAGAGAAGCTATTAATGGTAAGGAATGGACGTGAAGTATTGTTGTATTAGTCTTTGTTCCTTACGATTTGCCTTACGTATTTTGAAGGTGACAAGGCAAGGAAACAGATATAAAAGATTTAATATTGAGAAGAAAAGGAGAGGCTAGATATTTGAGGACGCAAGAAAAAAATTGCAAAAAAGAATTTACTTGAAAGTGTATCTAAGAACAGAACACCATGTGCCTGGCTGATTGTAGACTTAGATTGTGTTTATCATCATCATATAGGGGATCCGGGAGTCTATATAGAGGACGGCCGAGTTTCTATGTCTTGCAACCCGCACGGAAGGCCACTGTAAAAGGACTTCTTTTCCCCTTCACGCAGAGAGGTTATATAAAGATCTGGGAGCACCTGTGTCTGCTCCAGTGTTGGCGTATTTCAGATGCCCGTTACCGATAAACACCTAGTTCTTGACCGCAAATATTTGAGTTTCAGCTTCTCAAGATACTACAACTGTTACTCCAGACATGTGTGTGTGTGTGTGTGTGTGTGTGTGTGCGCGTGTGTAAGTGCGTGCGCGCGCGTGCGTGTGTGTGTGTGTGTGTGTGTGTGTTAAGGACTCTCTTGAGATGGGAATAAATAATCATCAAGACAAGAAATATTCGCTTGTTTTTCCTCGCCTTCACCG
>JAPQNM010000015.1:4311608-4361608 GCA_029783475.1 Metacarcinus magister
GACCACCACTTTCCTCTCCCTTCCTTAGTTCCGTCTGGCTTGGTCTTGCATCTTCTTCGGGCCAACAGTGGTGATTGTGCTGGTGTATTGTCACATCTTCTACCTGTTGCGGCAGCGTTCCGTCTACCTACAGGACACACCACATGCAACATTACATCATTTCAACGTTAAGGTGAGCGGAGGGGAGTGTGTGATCTTCCTGCTCTTGTTCAATTCTTATTCATCGCGTCATTGCATTATAGAGTACTGGAAAAAGGTATCGTGTTTATGTGACCCTGTTGTAAATGGTGAATTTATCTAATATTCACATTGGAGTTTTATAACGTGGGAAAAAAGGAAAATTTTGTTATAGCTACGTATTTTTTTATTTGTTATGTTTATAGTATTCAAATTGCGTATGTTTATTAGTGGGGAAAAAAAACTGACTCGTGTTATTGGTTAAAAGTTTCACGGTGAGATGCACAGCTAATGGGATTCCTCTTTGATCTCCTTCGTGTTCTATTTCCCTTTCATCTTGTGGTGGGTTTTCACTCCTCTTCGCCCTCTCAGTCTGTCTACACCCGTCCATTAGTATGTACTCATTCCTCCACTCCGTCTCTCTTCCTTCCTCCTCTCCTACCACTCTTTCCTCTCCTCACCTCTTTCCTTCTTTCTACCCCTCCTCTTATCGTTTACCTCTTCCACTCGTTTGTCATCACTTTTCCTCCTCTTCCTCCTCTTCTTCCTCCTCTCAGTATCCTCCCTTTGATTCTCCCAAAATGAAACATACCTTCCTCATTCTGTAACGTCCATTTCCACGGTTTTTCAGTTTTCGTCATGAATACTTTGGTCTCCCCTTAGATGGTCCGCCTCTCCGCCATGTTCGTGGTGACCTTCCTCTTGGGTTGGGGTCCTGCTGTGGCTAAGTTCGTCCTGGTGTGTAAAAACTGCCTCTTTGACCTCGACAATCAGACGAGCATGTATCTCGGAGCTGCCTTCAACACACTCTACACTCTAAAGGTAAATAGTACTTATATTATTAGCACCGTTTTCTTTTATTTTGATCCTACTCCTTGTCCCCTTCCGCGCTAAGACTATTTTGTTTTTCACGTCTTAAGCAATCAAATCCTTCTCCTCCTCTATGATGCCTTGATACCCGCTCAGGTGTTCACGGATACGTTCATCTACGCTGTACGGTTGCCTGCTGTGCGTAAGGCTCTGGGGGGCATGTGGGTAGATGTGAGGAGCTGTGGGCGGTCCTCCAGAAGGGGATGGAGCCACCACAGTCGTGTCTCCGTCTCGCTGCGCACTGTCTCCTTCGGCCTCTCCACCTACACATCTTCCAGCCTCCAGCGGTGAGTTCCTGATACTTCCTTTGTTAGTTCAAGTCCTCTGTGTACTTATTGTCCTCCTCCTCCTCTTTTTTTCTTCTTCTTAATTAGTGTTAATGATTACTTATGTGAATGTTATTGTTGTTGTTATTTTTGATGTCACTGGTGGTGGTGGTGGTGGTGGTGGTGGTTGCAATGGTAATGGTGGTGGTTGCAATGGTAATGGTGATGGTGTTGAGTGTTGTAAGTAGTGGTAGTGGTGGTGTATTATGAGTGGTGTTGCAGTGTAATTGGTGGTGTTGAGTGGTATTAGATTAGTGTCAAGTAGTATTAGATTGGTGTTGAATGGTATTAGAGTGGTGTTGAATGTTGGTAATGGTGTTGCAGGCTACTAGATGGCGTGAGGGCGTCCATCCAAGGTCACGTCCGAGCCAAGGGAAGACAAAGCAGCCGTGACGGGGTTCGAACCCAGGTCGAGACAGAGACGGAGATCATACCAGCTATCTGTACACCACCCACCTTGAAGAACAACACCAAGGACAACACCAGCTACATAGCGTAACAACACCACACATCACACCTCATGAATATTAGCAGAACACATTATACCACACTTACTATTACACGTCTCCTCCTCCTCCTCCATCACCTCCTCCTCCTCCTCCTCCTCCTCCTCCTTCTCCTCCTCCTATATAGTTCCTTCAGGTGCCAAGAAGTGCAAACGTGGAATCACCGGATGCGCTGTGATGTCACTGTTACTCATTTGTTTATTTGGCTGCCATTGGAATGTGAGCGCATCACACCAAACCTTGTGACGGGTATTTTAGGTCTGGTAGGTGATATATGTGGTGGTGGTGGTGGTGTAGGTGGTGGTGGTGGTGGTGTAGGTGGTGGTGGTGGTGGTGTAGGTGGTGGTGGTGGTGGTTGTGGCTGTAGTGGCGCTAGAAGTGTATAATTTGTATATAGTTTTGTGTATAATTTGTATGTAATTTGTATGATTTGTGTATGATTTTGTGTATATATATATATTTTTTTTGTTTGGCCTACTGCCTATTATTACGAATATATGTTTTGTATTCTATTTATTATCATCAGGTAATTTGATTAAGTAGATTTGTCGATCCTCTTATGTTTATAATCTCTTTTTTTTCCCTTTTCGTTACTCTTTTTTTTTATTTTTTATTTATTTATTTATTTATTTATTTATTTATTTATTTTTTTACTTCCTTACTTTATCCTTATAGTATATTTTCATTACATCATTTCATATATCTTCATCTCATTCCTTAATTATGTATATGTATATAAATATCCTGTTTATTTTCTACACATAAACATAAACATTACTATACTTTATTACTTCATTTAAATTCTCTCACCCATTCATTATATTTTCATTATATTATATTTTTCACCTTGCTTACATCACCGACCACCCACGGCCCGTTTTCTTCCGGCCACGTGCTCAAGGGCAGTGTTTGAAAGAAAGATAAACGGGTGTAACTTTATGGTCTTTTTAACGCCGTAAGAATGTCAGACCTTGAAAGAGTTAGGAGAGGAAGGGAGGCTGTTCAAGGTGAGAGGAAGGAAGTGTTGAGGAAGATAAAGGAAGTTTAAATTGTCTTGCGGTAGTGGTGTGTAAACTTGGTGAAGACAGGAAAGAAGAGTATAAGTGAAGAGGACAGAAGAGAAGAAGAATATGATTGAAGAGGATAGAAGAGAAGAGTATGATTGAAGGACGAGATTGTAAGACTAACATACATACATACAGACATGCTACACTATTTTATATATGTATATTAAATGTTTTCAACCTGTAGCAACTCCTCATGTGAATAAAAGTTTTAGATAGTTTGTATTAATTAAGTTATATGTATGTCATGTTATTTATTTTATTTATTAGTTATTGGTAAGTTTTTCGTTATCCTATAATATGTCATTAGGTTTGTATATGCATTACATTACCAAATGGTACTTTACCTGTGCAATGTATATGTAATTCCCTAGCCATATCATAATTTCTGTTCGTATAGGATTAGCTAGGGTTACATTCTTTTCATTTTCTTTTTTTTACGAGACTTAACTTTGCTGGAGTATGCAAAAAATGCCTGAACAGTAAATAAGATAAAAATGCGTTGACGTATGTACAGTATAATCTGGTAAACACTATGATAAATCTTCGTAATGAAGCATAATATTGTATCGCAAAAACACGACTCAACGGATTGATTCTCCATAAAAACGCATTCCAGAGAAAAATGATGAACTGGACACTGCAGCGTGACATCACCAACAACAACAAACGATAACCATGGAAACACAACTAAGGCGGAAGAGAAAACAAAGAAAAATAAACATATACAGACTCCATTATCTAAAATTTCAACTGTTAATAAGATTCTAATAAATATCTTGTTAATTCACTGTATTCTTGTAGTTTATTTAATATGTTTCTTTGTTTTTCTTGGCGTAGTTTCGTTTCAGATCCTGCTTTGACTTTCAACCACCGACATACCAGACCAGGTAAACCTTCCTTCAGTCTGGCACCGGTTCAAGTGAGGAGCACAGGAGGAGAGCAAGTGAGTGAGTGAGGAAAGAAAGACAGTTAAGTGAGCTAGTAGTCATTATTATGCTCATTATAACACTTGGAAGGTTATTATGTAAGCGAGGAAGGCAGATGAACAGCCAAACAGCATTATTAGTTGTGTTTAAGTTGGTGTTCTCTGTCTGCTGTGTCACACTCGACTCTTTGTCATCATTTTGAGATAGATAGATGAACAAAGCCGTATTCTGAGCCTCTAGTAACACAGCAGGGCATTAACACAGCATTATGGCGTGCTGTGTAGGCTAGACGAGTGTGTTTATGTAATGCTGCATAATGATACAGCATTAAATCACAACATGTCGATCTGTGGTTAAATTGTACATGATATTGTTTAATTATTGTCCCTCCTATCCCTGTGTCCTATAAACAGCACATCCTACCTTCCCCAGACCCTTGAAAACAACACATCCTATAGGAATCTTGTTAGAAAAAAATGATATCCTTCAGGAATTTACATAAAAAAAATTACATCCTACACGAATCTGAGTTCAAATTATGAGACATCCTATAGGACTCTACTACTTTGCACCAAACATAATCCTTCACCAACAGGACACACGCATTATATCTGATATAAAGTACATTGACAAGGATCTGTACTATCAATGACCACCCACATCCTTGTATCCTTACCCCATATCCTACACATACCTTACATTTTCCTTTACGTTTCTATTCACATTTCATTATTTTATTGTTTTATTCTATGTTCCAGCAGCGTGTGGTAAATAGGAACCTCGTTGAACATCAGGATGGCGTCTGAAGATGAGGACGTCGGCTGGGTCTTGGACGGCATTGTCAACCTACTTCGAGGCCCCGTCTGGAGTGTTCCTATACTTACCTTCATCGAGCACAAGTCTGTTAGTAAGTACTCCTAAACAGTAGAACAAGTATATGAATGATAACTTTACTTGTCCTTCTAATAGCATAAACTGGAGGGAGGGAGGGAAGGTGGGTGGGGAGGAATCTTCTACTGTTCTATCCTTTCTCTTATTATTTATAATGTAGTTTGGTGAAATTATACAGCTAGGTAGGGACTACTATTTTCTTACTACTACTACTACTACTACTACTACTACTACTACTACTACTACTACTACTACTACTACTACTACTACTACTACTATAATTTTACCATCCTTTCAGCCTTCGAGCCCGAACCAGAAGACAGCACCAAGGAGGAAGGAGAGGAAGAGGAGGATCACAAGGGCCTTCACCAAGAGTTCAAGGCATTAGTTGACTTCCTTTTGCAGTCTTTCATGGACGACCTGCAGGTGACGCCCGACCAGCTGGAAAAAGCCTGTGGTATGGCAGCCATCTCGACGCCATTCCATAGAGTGAGTGAGTGAGAAAAACAAAAGAATAACAGATATAAACTGATATTTTTTAAAGGGATACTGATGATTTTAATGAATAGATAAATTGATACATGTTATTTTTACTACTACTACTACTATTATTACTATTACTATTACATATGAGATAACGAAAAGAATGACAGATAGAAACTAAGATACATTTTTAGAGGAAACTGATGACTTAAATGAATAGATAAATTGATTCACGTTACTATTACTACTACTACTACTGCTACTACTGCTACTACTACTACTACTACTACTACTACTACTACTACTACTACTACTACTACTATTCCAGAGCCTATTCGAGCAGGTATGGGCAGCAGACGACTACCATACATTCTGCACCATGATGACCCAGAAGAATATTGAGTTACAGTTGCAAGCTTTGGAAATGTTGCAAGTCAAGTATGGGATAACACCTGAGAGTTACAAGAAGGAGGAGGAGGAGGAGGGAGGAGAGGGAGAGGATAACCCAGAGAAGAAGGAGAGAGAACTACTGGAGGAGGTGTATCGGTAAGAAAGAGAGAGAGAGAGAGAGAGAGAGAGAGAGAGAGAGAGAGAGAGAGAGAGAGAGAGAGAGAGAGAGAGAGAGAGAGAGAGAGAGAGAGATTATCATTATTATTATTTATTATTATTATTATTATCATTACTATCACTTTCTCCCTCTCCTCCCCGCCCCCCCCCCATAGGGTTTCGAAGGAGGAACACGCCGCCATAACCGAGGCAATGGACAAAGAGATGCTTGACTTTGAGGAAGCAATAGCAAAGTCAACTCAGGACGAGAGGAGTAAGCTGGACCTACAGACCTTAAAACAACCTAAACAAGACCAGGTCAAGGAACACAAACAACAACAACAACAACAACAACAACAACAACTACAACAACAACAACTACAACAACAACTACAACAACAACAACAACAACTACAACAACAACAACAACAACAGCAGAAACAGAAGGAGGAGAAGAAAGAAAATTTTTCAAAGACATCTATTTTACCTCCCATAGCTAACAAGGTATGTATGTATGTATGTATGTATGTATGTATGTATGTATGTATGTATGTATGTATGTATGTATGTATGTATGTATTTATGTATGTATGTATTTATGTATGTATTTCCCTCTCATCCTGTACTCCCTTGACCTAACCTAACCTAACCTCTCTTCTTGTACTTCCCTGACCTTTATTGACCTGGTATGACCTCCACAGGGTAGGAACATTGACCCTGAAGACCTGAAGAGGCGACAGCAGTACCTCAAGGCTCAGAGGGACAAACTGCTGCAGATGAAACAGAAAGAGAGGGAGAAACAGCTGCACGACTTTGAAGAGAAAGATTGCAATCGACCACAATCTGCAACAGCTGCCAGGAAGGTGAGTGTATGTATGTATGTATGTATGTATGTATGTATGTAAACAACTAATAATCAATACACTATGACCTTGACCTCTTGTGACCTTATTTGACCTTGTTTTTTGATCCCCCTACAGGCCCTGCATGGCTCACAGCTTGACCCCAAAACTCTGGCTGTGAGGAAAGCTTTGGCGCAACGACTGAAAGCTGAAGTGATTAGGGATGTGTGAGAGAGAGAGAGAGAGAGAGAGAGAGAGAGAGAGAGAGAGAGAGAGAGAGAGAGAGAGAGAGAGAGAGAGAGAGAGAGAGAGAGAGAGAGAGAGAGAGATAGAGAGAGAGAGAGAGAGTGCAGAAAAGAAGAAAAAAAGACGAGTATATATAGAACAGAAGATGAGGTGGAAGATATAGTCAAGAAAAAAAGGAAAAAAGGTAAGATTAATAAGGAATAATAATGATGATAATAAAATGATAATAAAATGATATTAATAATGATAATAATAATGTGTGATTAATATTATGCTTAAAAAAAATGGCACTGCTTAACACAATACATATTTTCAAGAGTTACTTAATTATATACATCCAGTGTTTTCTCTCACACAAGTGTACTTATGGTATTGTACTCACACGTAACATATACAATAATAATAATAATAATAATAATAATGATAATAACGTATTGCCTTAATTAACTGTATTATTATGCACAAATTAATATAACTAACAATACTAATACTAATGCTACGAATAATATTTGTTTGATTAATCCTCTCTCTCTCTCTCTCTCTCTCTCTCTCTCTCTCTCTCTCTCTCTCTCTCTCTCTCTCTCTCTCTCTCTCTCTCTCTCTCTCTCTCTCTCTCTCTCTCTCCTCTCTCTCTCTCTCTCTCTCTCTCTCTCTCTCTCTCTCTCTCTCTCTCTCTCCTCTCTCTCTCTCTCTCTCTCTCTCTCTCTCTCTCTCTCTCTCTCTCTCTCTCTCTCTCTCTCTTTATCTATCTATCTATCTATCTATCTATCTATCTATCTATCTATCTGCATGGTAGTAGTAGTAGTAGTAGTAGTAGTAGTAGTAACAGTAAAAGCCGTGGAAATAGTAGTAATAGCAGCAGTAGAATTATCAAAAGTAGAAGTAATAGTTATAGTAGGGGTAATAGTGATAGTGATAACGAAAAGAAGACAATATATAAGATAATAGGTAAATAATGAGCCGTAATAAAGGATGAATCAATCACCTAGACCCAGACCGAGACCAAGGTAGGCAGTGTCAACAAACAGAGAGGCGAAGGGAGGGAGGTGATGGCGGGTGACCAACAGCACACAGCGGACCCCAGGCTACTTAACCTATTCATCTTTAACTCATCCTACGGCCAGAGGGAAGGACATGTGGGTATAAAGGATGAGTGGGTGGGAGTGTAATGGCGACGTGGTGAGGTAGTATTTAATGTTATGGAAAATGATACGTGAATGACATTTGTGATTCTTAGAAAGTTTGTGTATATATTATATTCTTTTATGTATATGTATAATTATATCTTATTTTTTTTACAACTAATTACAGTTATGTTGTATATGTGTCGACTTTGTGTATACATGGCACACCTTTCTATATCCTTTACGTTTAATAACACTAATTTCGGTATTATTTTACATCTTCACCTGAATGCTCTAGAAAATTCAGGGTTATATTTTTTCATTACCTGATGCATTTTGCGGAGGTTTTCTTAATTACATTTGTCACAAATTCTTAGTTTGTGAGATATTCAATGTTTGCTGTGAGACCTTCTCTTCGAAAAGTAAAGTTTAGTTTGGTTCTGTTATTTGTCAATATAGGATGAGGTATGGTTAATTTATGTTATGTTATGTTATGTTGATTTAGAAGCTATCAAATGTTTTCTATGGCCAAAATGCGATATTTGTTGAACGAGGTGCAGACGCCATTTTCTTTCGTAGCCATTCTGGTGAAGACGTAAAAATTTACTCAAATTTCTACTACTACTACTACTACTACTACTACAATGTTTCAGGAGCATGAAAAGATCCTGTTTTACTATCCCGGGTCAGCTGACTTAGACACGCAGGTACGCCAAGTTGGGCTGGCTGAGGCTATCACAAGATTCTCAAGGTGAGTGGACGTGGTGCTTGTACTCCTTTCATTATTATTATTATTATTGTTGTTATTATTGTTATTATTGTCTTATTATTATTACTATTATTATTATTGTTGTCTCATTATTATTATTATTATTATTCTTGTAATTGTTATTATTATTATTATTATTATTGTCTTATTGTTATTATTATTATTATTATTCTTGCCTCTTTCCCTTCCTCTTCTTCTTCTTTTTATTGTTGTTATTATTATTATTATTATTGTTGTTATTATTATTATTGTCTCTTCCCCTTCCTCTTCTGGTAAACCTAATTAAATTCTACAGCTGTCATTATGAATATTTGTTCTATGACTAATAACTACGCAGTAAAATTAAACCGTATCTTTTATCCAAAACATGACTTTCCTCCTCATTTTCTCGAAAGCTATTAGAGATATTGGAAATATCATTGCAGCATCTGATAGACCTAATTAAACTGTACAACTGTTATTATTAGTGTATTACCACTGTAACACCACCACTACAGGTTTTTTTTATGCTATTGGAGAACCTGCCAAGGACAATAAAAAACATTACTGTATATATATATAAAAAAAGTCCACTATAATACAATTGCCGGTTCTCTAAAGAAAATAATAATAATAAATAAGTGTAATTAACACAATTCCTCCTTACACTTGGCCTTCCCAGCACGTTCAGGAAGGATGGGGACTGTGAGGCCGTACACACACAGAAGACAAGGCAGCTCTTCCTGCAGCCTGAACACAATATATGGATGGTCATGGTGAGTCAGGGAGCCATTGGTGAAGGGATTGTTAGGAGGAGTGAGTCAGGATTGGAGTGTGTGATTGTGTGACTGATTGCGTGTAAGATTGATTGGTAAAATTGATTGTGTGTAAAATAATTAGGTGGTGCTACAAGTTAATGGGTAATATTTGTTTAGTTATTGGTTAAATCTTGCTTAATAAATGGGTAAGATTTGTTTAATTAATGTTTAGTTAATCTTGCTTGGTTAATTGTTAAATCTTCCTTAATTAACAGGTACAACTTAGATCATACTTACGCAATACCTTCCACTGATATCCTAAACATTAAAATATTACTAGTTATTCTATGTTTTTTAATATTACTAATATCTATCCCACTGTATGTATATATACGTTTATTTCTTACAAACCAACACACACACACACACACACACACACACAAGTCTAACAATACGTACACACACAGACCGTTACCATTGGGCTGGGTGTCGAAGATCCGAGAGTCAGGTCCTGTGAGGGAGTACCAGAGTGAAGGAGTGCAGGATGTGGTGCTGCGGTCCTGCCTCTCCTCCCTGTACCGCTCCTTTGCCCTGCGTCACAACTCCTTCTCAGCCGTCCTGGAAGCCTCGGGAATCAAGACACTCAAGGATACCATCGAGTCCTTCCTTAATACGGTGAGGTTAGGTTATTGTCCTTCTTGAGGTTATAGTTTAGTTGAGGTTTTTGTGTTCGTGTTTTTTTGAGCTTTGTTTTATGTGTTAAGTTCATGTTTGTTGATCTATTTTCTTTCTTTTAAATGTTAAGTTCATATTCCCTCTCTGCGTTTTTTTATTTACTTCATATTTTCTTCTTCATTTATTTATTTGATTTTCTTTTTCATTTTTTTACCTTTTATAAGTATAGTTTTATTTTTTTTTCTATATGCAAAATGGAGGAGGATTTTAGCGTACCCTTAGTGTGCATTTTTCCTCCTTAAGTTAGGTTAAGTTAGATTAGATTTGGTTAGGTTAAGTTTTGTTAGGTTAGGTTTGGTTAGGTTAGGTTAAGTTAGGTTAGGTTAGGTTAGGTTTTTCCTCCTCATCCGTGACCATTATTCCTCCTGCAGTACATGAAGTGTGTTGAGCTGAGCAGCGGTGACATCCTGACAGTGTGGTCCGGGGTGTCCTTCCTCCCGCTGGACCGGCAGACCTTTCTTAGGATACACTGCTGCCTCTCCCTCCTACAAGCAACCTTCCCAGCCATAGCACACACCGCCTTCTTCTATAACCAACATATTGTGTGGTGAGGAGACTTATGTGTGTGTGTGTGTGTGTGTGTGTGTGTGTGTGTGTTTTATGAAGTGTGCATGTGTGTGTATTTACCTAGTTGTGATATACAGGAAAAAAAGTTATGCTCGTACTGTCCCGTCTGTCTCCAAATCTACTATTATCCAGTTTGCTTTTGAAATCATTAATATTTCTTTCATTAATTACTCCTGCATCAAGTTTATTCCAGGCTTCTATGCTTCTATATAGGAAACTTATGTATGTGTGTGTGTGTGTGTGTGTGTGTGTTTTATGCTGAGAAATGTGTGTGTGTGTATGTTTTTTTCCGTAACCTTTCAACACATCCTCCTCTGTACCACCTTCTTTACCTTGTGTTTCAGGTGTGGGTTAGCGATGGAGGATTTGCGTTCACTCTCCCAGTACCTCAACACACAGCTGCTGCCCACACGGAAGGAATCCACCCTCACCTCCTCCACCTCCTCCAACTCCTCCTCCTCCACGTCATACCTCGCCAGGTAGTACTCGGAGCTGATGTGTGTGTGTGTGTGTGTGTGTAGTACTTGTGACTCCAAATTAACACATTGGTTCTGTTTTTTTATTTATTATTTATTACACTGAATTATAAGTACGGTAATGAAAAGGTATGTTTCTATCACTTATATTCCTCAATTATATTCACTCTCCATACATTCCAATCCTTATTATAGAGAGAGGAATGAAGATGTTATCCCTTAAATATCCTTCCTACCTCACCACCACAACACCACCACAGCATCACCACAACCCCTCACCTCCACACAGGTTCTTGGGCACGGGCATCACCCCCACCATGAAGGTCCACGTGAGGAATGAGAGTGGAGACATGACCCCACACCACCTTCTGCTGTACTCCTTAGCGGGGGTCACTATATGCCTCACCTTCGCTGGTACGTTGGGGGTGGGAGGGGAAGAGAGAGAGAGAGAGAAGAGCTAGTCATTAATATTATTCCCTCATCTATTTTCTCTCCACAAAATCCCTCAGTTTTGAACACTTAGAATGATCCTTACACCCTTTTTCTCTCTATTTCTCTTAGGTCAGTCATCAAAAATTATCTCCTAACCCATTTTCTTGCCTTCTTTCTTTCTTTCTTTCCTTCCTTTCTTCAATACTTCTTTCCTTCTTTCTTTCCTTCAACAGTTAAGTCAGTCATCAAAAATAATCCAATAACACGTTTTCTCTCCCACAGAATCCTTTAACCTCACACCGCAGCTTTACGAGAAGATCGACCGTTTACTTGAGTCTAAAGTATCACAATTAGCGAGTGACATCGGAGAGCAGGCCAGCAGGAAGGCAGGGTGTGGGCCGGGAGCAGAGGGTGGTGGTGGTGGTGGTGGAGGAGGAGGTGGTGGTAGTGGTAGTGGTGGTGGTGGAGGAACCTTCCGCTACGTGTACCACAACCACATGAACCTTGCCACCAAGAGCACGGTCCACGCCCCTAACCAACCCTTGCCTGCGGAGGTGATGCGGGCTGTGGCGGACATGCATACGGACATGAAGAAGTGAGTGTGAGAGAGAGAGAGAGACATACAATTTTGGCCATACATACAATCACCACACAATCTCCCAGGTGTCAGAGTGGTGAGCTGGTGGTGAAGACATCTCAAGACCACTGGATTGTCGGCAGGTGTGGGGACGGCCGGGAATTTTACGTCGTCGTCAATCACAAGAATGCAAACCTGGTGGAGGTGACAGGTGTGTAGTGGTGGTGGTGGTGGTGGAGTGACAGGAGTGGAGTAGTGGTGGTGGTGGTGGTGGTGGCTGCAGGTGTGGAGTGACAGGTGTGGTGTGTGTGGATTTTTTTTATTTTCTTATATCTCTTTCTATTTTATTTCATTCACTCACTCACTCACATTCTCTCGTTCCTTTTCAGATGAAGTGAGTCGGATGTGCGCGAGTCACTTCAGTAACATCTTCATGATTGAGTGACTTACCACAACCAAGTCAATTAGTCAATCGGTCAGTCAGTCAATCAGTCAATCAGTCAGTCAAGTGCAAGGGGACCCATAATGTATCTTGTTATTGTTATCATTATTATTATTATTATTACCATTATCATTATTATTATTATTATTATTATTATTATTATTGTGTGTGTGTGCGATTGCTATGTACTATGGTATTTTGAAAGAGCAGCTGTGTGTGTGTGTGTGTGTGTGTTTTACTATTATCACTATTATAATATCTGCCTGCTGGTGTAATGGTTAGCGACTCGTTTCACATGCAAGTGGTCCTGGGTTGGAATCCTGGGCCGGGCGGAGAGAGTTTGAACCTCATCTCCTTGCACGCTGTAGCCCCTGTTCTTCTGTTCACCTGTTCACCTGTTCTTCTGTTCACCTGTTCACCTAGCAGAGGATAGGTGGATGGGTGAAGGATGTAAGCCAAGGAGTCGTGACCTTGTAGTACTGGCAGAAGTGGAAGGCTAGGAATCCTGCCCTTCTGTCTGTGTTTGTTTGAGTGTCCTAACTTTCTTTCTTCCTCTTTCTTTTTTTTCTCTCTTTCTATTATGTGTCTTTTTTCTATCTTTCTTTCATTCTTTCTCTTCTTTTTTTTTCTTTCTTTCTTTCTTCTATCTGTCTTTCTTTTCTTTCCTTTCTTTCGTTTTGCTTTTTTCTCTTATTGTAGTTTTGAGTATCTTGATTATGTAAATATCTTTGTGTGTGTGTGTGTGTGTGTGTGATTTTTGATGAGGTTGTGATGATGATGATGATGATGTTTGATTGATGATGATGATGATGATAATGATAATAATGAGTATGAGGAGTGTATTTATTGTTGTATATGATGATGGGAGTGTTGGTGATGCTTTGTTTATGTTATATTTGTACAATGTATATGTCATGATGCATTTTAATTTAATTTTTGTATTTTTTATTCTTAATTTAATATCTGACAGTGCATATATATATTTTTCCTATATAATTACACTGTTAAATGTACTGAGAGAGAGAGAGAGAGAGAGGGAATTTCATATCTAAAGTAATTATGACATTATTATTATTATTATTATTACTATGTATTATGATGATTACATGATTATGCATTAAATAAATATGTGACTTTTTCTATAGTGTTCATTCTTATAATTCTTGTTCAACATAGATTCTCTCCAGCTTGTCTACCTTCCGTATGTCTAAGTCAGTGGTTCACAAACTTTTTCAGCTTGTTACCCAATTTAACGTGCCACATTAGGCGTGCTACCCTTGTCCCGAAATGTTGTCAATTTTGATGTATATGGCTATATCAAAACACTAGATATTTTTTTTCTTTTCTGTCACTCTTCCCTTATCCCCAGGGGGTAAATTAGGGAGGGTGGGAGGGAGGTAGTGTTGGTAGGGTATTCATAGGTTCCAAGTAGAGGTGCAGGCAGGATACATACTTGTAGTGGCCACCAATTACAAGGTATGGTAACATATTTTATACTTCAGCCAGGTGTATACATGCCACAGACCTGCACGCATTCAAGGTCTTTGTATTCGGTAGACACGTAGTAAGTGGTGAGTCAATAGGTAGCTTTAAATGACGAGTTGATCAGAGTATGGATAGGGATGACAGGTGGGGTGGCTAAATATTGTATTATTTCAAGGGTGGGAGACAAGGAACTGCCTCGTGTAAGTCATGAACTGGCCTCTTGCAGTCTCCTCATTTCTTATGTTCTCTCTCTCTCTCTCTCTCCGCCATCTTGGATACGCTTGCGAGTTTCTCCCTAAACGTGCGCATCGCGATTCGTATTCTGGTTTTGCGTATTAGAGTCTCGAAAACCAGTATTTATTGTATTATAACTTGAGTTAAAGTTGTTGATATTAGAATCATATAAAAACCAAAAACAATCAAAACAAATAAAAATCAGATCACCAAATAATAAATCTTTAAAATAGTATAATTCCTATAACTCAACATTTACACCATTACTCACCTAAACAAAACATGATATTAATAAATATCATACAAAATAACTACTAAATAATACAAAACACAGATGAAATAGACACAATAAAACAATCTCGATAAAAACAATAACTTTCCCGCTCAAAACATGCGTTTCAGATCGTAATGGTGGGCTGGCAGGAGACGTCAGATTATTGTATTTTTATTGAATTTCCGTCCTATAACACCACCATGGAGGCTGCACAGGTAATATATAACACGACACAACACCAGGAGTCATTACAACACACAACCAACACTTTAAATACACGACATATGTATATTTGTGGGTTTTATGTATTGCCAAGTTAGCTAACATGATATTCTGCTATTTTTTTTATAATGTTTGTTTATGTTTTTGTTTTTTTTAATTATTTACTATTGTTTTGGGTTAATATTTGGTTCCTTAACCTCTCGATATCTCCTTACCTTTATAATGCACTGCAAATTCAATCTCAGAAGCTTGTTCAGATCACCTTAAATAGTTATGCCGCTGAATTACAGAAAATATGAACTTTTTTAGGTTACGTTAGGTTTGGTTAGGTCAAGTTACGTTTAGTTAGGTTTGGTTGAGTTAGTTTTGGTTAGGTTTATTTAACTGCAGCTCTGGAAAGGTTATGTTAAAGCAATTTTCATTCGGTAAATTTTTACATCTTCATCAGAATGGCGTGTGCTATCGAGTGGTTAAGGAAACGAATATTTACCTTGTTTTGTTTGTGTTTTATGTATTAGTAAAGGTAAATATTTATATAGTAAATCTGCATAATTACTGCTCGTACAATATGGATATAAGTAGTAAGTCTTGCATACTATACATAGTGTACTCAACACATCTGTGAAGGTTTCAGGCGGTGATCACCATTATTTACCTCGCAAAGCGTCTTTGAAGTTAGGTTAGGTAAGGTAAGGTAATGTTGGTTATGTTAGGTTGAGGTTAAGTTAGATTTGGTTAAGTTATATAAGCTTTTGATAAAGGCAGTGCTTACAGGTACGGCAGCCGACGTGCCTAACTTTTTGGGTAATAAAATATAAAAAGCTTATATAACCGAATCTAACCGAACCAAACCGTACCTAACCAAACAAAACATAACATAATCTAACTATGACCTAACTAGTGCCGTATCCTCATAGTGTTCCCTTATAGATATGGCAGTTGTCTAACTTTTGGGTAAAAAGCTTATATAACCGAACCAAACCTAACAACTTGAAAGATGCTTTACCAGGTACATAATAAGGCACAGGCCGTAGCAGATGAATAGCGGATGACAACGCGGTACGACTGCCGTATCTCTAAGCACTTCGTTTTATATATCATTACCCAAAAGTTAGGCATTTCACCCTAGATTTTTTTCCTGATTGCTATATATGGCCTATATTTGCTTATAATGACGAGCACCGCCTGAACCCTTGACAGATGTGTTGAGTACACTATGTACGACTTCATGTTTATATCGATATCGTCCGAGCAATAGTTATGCAGATTTACCCTGAATCACTGACTTGTCTGGCTGATTAACTTACTGACGAACTAACTTACCTGGTTTGCTTGACTTGGCTGGCTGACTGACTGACTAACTTGGCTGATTGACTTACCTTTCGATTAACTTACTCATTAGATAACGTTACCTTTTGATTGACTTACCCTAGACACCTATCCCCTTCCTCCCTGCTTACAGGTTAACGATGCAGCCCTTCAAACCCACACTGGTCAGGAGGAGGGGGAGCTAATGATACAGACAGGTACTTACACCCTGCTGTCGGCCCTCACCCACTGGTCTCACCCTAATGACCCCACCGCTGCCAGTAACAAGATAATTGAGGTCATGCAAGCCCACCAGGTGCTCCCAACGTGGTTACCTGAAGGAGGGAGGCTGTTAGTACGACAGGTAGAACAGGTGAGTAGGTGCTAATGAGTTTATTTGTGGAATCTTTATTTTATGCATTTATTTTTTAGTGTATTTGTTTTATTTATTACTTTTTTTTCTTTTTATAAACTTATTTTTATTTATTTATTTTATTATTTTTATGTTTGTTTATTTGTATGTTTATTGTATTGTTTTTTTTCTTCTCATTCTATCCTTTCTTCCTTGTCCTCCTATCCTTTCATACCTTCTTAATCATCATTCTTTTACTTCACTTCTCCTTTCTTACTTTTTTCTTCCTTACTCCTCCTTTTCCTCTTCATAAAGTTTTCAAAATACCAGATCAAGTTAACTAAAATACATTAATAAACACATACTAAACAAACTTCACTAAATCACATCTCTCATACTAAACTAACCTAACATATTTACTTCCTACCCTCTCTCTCTCTCCCTCCTCTCTCTCCCTCCCTCTCTCTCTCCCTCACTCACTCACACACTCACTCTCCCTCTCCCTCAGGCCATAGCATCAAAGTCACCAGGGATACAGAGCCTCTTGCAGTTAGTGAAGGAATATGCAAAGACCCGGCAGCTGGAGGAGGAGGAGAAGGAGGCGGACGAGAATCACATTGCCTCTCAGTTAGTTAAGTGTTACGCTCTCCTCTGCGGGTTCCCTACTCTGTGTGTGGTGGGCCGGGAAGGAGAGGAATTCAAGTACGGGGATTATGTACGAAGCTTGACCTATCTGTTCAATGTGAGTATGTGGAGGAGGAGGAGGAGGAGGAGGAGGAGGAGGAGGAGGAAAGGAAGTGTTTTGGTCTGGTTATATACAAGCTCACATATTGTACTTTCAATTGTATTTTTAAGTATCATTAGTTAACACACACACACATCACACACACACACACATATACATACATTACCCACACACACATCTCACCCTCCTCCTCCTCCTCCTCCTCCTCCTGCACAGATACTCTTAGAACACTCCCGAGAGGCTATGGTGAGGTTGTCCTGCCTGGTGGGGGAGTCACAGCTGAGGTCGGTGTTGGAGCCTTCCCAGAGCCTGTTCCTCCGCCGCATGCTGCTCAAAGACCTCAATGAAATGATGATCCAACTCAACTCAGCGGGAAAGGCGGTGCTCAGGAAGAAGTGTCATGAAATGTTGTAAGGAAGGGAAGGGATTGTGTGTGTGTGTGTGTGTGTGTGTGTGTGTGTGTGTGAGAGTGTGTGTGTGTGTGTGTGTGTCATTTTTTTTTTTTTTTTCTGCAGAATTTTTATTTTTATTTTATTTTATTATTTTTTTTGAGAAAGAGAGAATGGACCTTTTTTTTTCATATTTGTGTTATATCTCACAATTTTTTTTTCAGCCTCAAGTTACCAAAGTTGCTGCGTGACGTTGGGGACTACGACACCCAGGCGAGTGTGGTGGAGCTGATGTACAGAATGACAAACTCAGGAGAAAGGAGTCGATTCATAACTCACTGGTTCCCCAATCTTGACTGTACCATCCAGTGTCTCTTCCTCACCATCATTGAGTTTGACCCTGTGAGTGTGTGTGTGTGTGTGTGTGTGTGTGTGATGTAGTGTACAGGGCCTGAGCTACACTCGTATGGGCCTGTCTCTGTATTTATATTGGTCCAGTTTTTCTTTCAGTTGATGTATATTGTGTGTATAGTGTATTGTGTGTGTGTGTGTGTGTGTTGTGTGTGTGTGTGTGTGTGTGTGTGTTGTGTGTGTGTGTGTGTGTGTGTGTACTGATGCTGTTCCCTGGTTCTCCTCCCTCCCAGCACTGCCGTAGGTTCCTGAATGCCTACAACGCGTCGCTGGGTGAGTCCCGAAAGGTGCACACCATACCCTGCCATGCTGCTTACATCGGGAAACTTAAACTGTGCAAGCCCAAGGTACAGAGAGAGAGAGAGAGAGAGAGAGAGAGAGAGAGAGAGAGAGAGAGAGAGAGAGAGAGAGAGAGAGAGAGAGAGAGAGAGAGAGATGATAAAGATATAATACACTTAACCTTCAATTTAGCAGACGCCATTCACCGCCAAACAAGTGGACACAATCTTTAAATAATCTATGTTGCTTCAAGATGTGTCCGCCAGGTGGCAGAGTGAGCGGTGTCTGGTTATGCTTGTGTTTATTTCTTATTTATTTCATTATATCTTAACTGAATACCCTCCAAGCTTGGGGAAATAGAAGCGTGTTTAGTTTAACGCAATGCAGAAATATATAGTTATTTTGTGAATCAGCGCGTGTGGTGTCTTGAAGCTTTGAAGCAGACTAATTACCTTGTTGTCACCTCCACAGAGCACTAATTACCTTGTTGTCACCTCCACAGAGCACTAATTACCTTGTTGTCACCTCCACAGAGCACTAATTACCTTGTTATCCCCTCCACAGAGTACTAATTATCCCATGTTCTGGATTGACTTTAACCTGGGCAGCCTCTCCATCTTGATCCTGTGCCAGCTGGAGGGGAGGGCCACAGAGAGTGATCCGGTGAGTTGAAGTAATTTTCTTATGGATAATTATCATTTTTATGTTTTTCTGTATTTTCTTTGTTGTAGGATGTATAATTACATGTATTTGTACAAACAAGGGCACAAATATGACTAAAATCACCATAAGGTTAATGATTCCAATTTTGCAATGTTGACCAATTTACCGCACAATTGGAGGGAGCATTGTATTTGTTATCTTTTTTCATTACAGTTATATATATACAGTGGAACCTCAGTTTTCGTGATTAATCCGCTCGAAAAAGTCTGACGAAAACCGAATCGTATGAAAACTGAAGCAATATATCCCATAAGGAATAATGTAAATCCAATTAATCCGTTCCAGACACCCAAAAAATATTAACAAAAAATACATTTTATAGAGAATAACTATAGTTTTACATACAGAAAACAATGAAAAATAAATATAAATGATTTTTTGGCCCCATGGTGGTTTATTTAGCAGTCGCACTCAATAAACAAGCACAAAAAGCAATGGATTATTATGAAATGTTTGGGATGAACGCGCTGGGTGATGCTCACTCAACGAGAAACAAAGGCAGACTGAGTCACGAACACATGGGATGCTTAGTGTGGGCGCTCAATTCTGGGAAATGAGTGGCCGAGTCATGCGGATGAGTTTGGTACGGACTATTTTCAACTGTACGAAAACCGAGTAGATGTACGAAAACTGGGACAAAATTTTGACGAAAAAAGTCGTTGAAAAATGAATTGTACGAAAACTGTGGCATACAAAAACCAAGGCTTGAGTGTATTTCTCATTTAGTGGGAATTGATTTATTTATTCTCTGTTGATTTTTTGTCCTTTCTATCTGTTTATTTATTTATTCATTCTATCTCTCTCTCGTTATCTCTAACTCTCTTTCTTTGTTAGTGGGAGTGCATCTGCATTGAGTCTGAGGGTGTGGAGGGCGTCACCTTGACCCGCAGAGTCCACTCGTACACCCTTGAAGTGGTGTACAGCAACATTGAGGGGGTGGAGGACCTGTTCTCCACACCACTCGGCAAGGAGACCCGCTCTCTACTCTCCCGGACCGTGTTCTTTGAGTTCTCACCGCAGACCATGCTGGAGAAACTATGTGCTCTCTTGTATGGGCCTAAGTTGACGGTACGTGTGTGTGTGTGTGTGTGTGTGTGTTTATGTTGTATGGTGGTAGGTTGATGATAAGTGTGTGTATTTACCTAGTTGTAGTATACAGGGCCTGAGCTACACTCTGTATCTATTTGTCCAGTTTTTCATTCTGTTGATGTACATTCTTTGCCACTTAAGTCTTCTTACTTGTGAATTGTTTGCAAATGAGGTTGTTGTTGTTGTTTTGTTGTTGTTTTTATGCATATAATAGTTGGCTCCCCCAAAAAAATCATATATAAAGTCCACATGCTAGCTTTTTTTTATTTTTATTATTATTATTATTATTATTATTATTATTATTATTATTATTTCCAAATGCTAGCGGTAGGGAGGGTAAAAAAACAAACAATTACCCTGCTTTATTACTTCCTCTACAGGTGATCAGATTGGAACCTAAGGGATGGAAAGGAGAGTCAAGTAAGGAACAGTCAAAGGTGAGTAAGAATAATAATAATAATACCTTCCTTCCTTCCTTCCTTCTTCTTCTTCTTCTTCTTCTTCTTCACTGTGTATCGAGGAGTATCTTAAGGTAATGTAGAGTAATGTAAGGCTACAGAGAACTATTTAACTGTATATCCAAGTGTAATGTATAGTAATGTAAGACTACAGATAGCTTCCTTGATACTGCAGTTAAAAAATTGATGTCACTCTGGTATCAAATAAGACAGTTGGGTTTTTTCTTCTATACATTTTCTTTCACGGCAGCACAGATTTATTCAAAGTTTGCTGGTGAAGACGAGACACTTTTTACTCAATATTGATCAAGAATGTTCACATCACCTCAAAGTTATTAACACGCTGGGTATAGCTATCAATGTTAGAGCTGCAATAATAATGATATACCTGCAGTAAGATGTCAAGCTACCCCAACACAACTACATTAGGCTCAACAATAGTGTGAGAATTGACTTGATACACAAAAAGTCATGCTGTTTGATATATATAACCAATTTTAGGTCATTTGTATGATACCCAAACATGCAACCTTAGAAAATGTGTGAGAAAGCATTGAAAAAACAAATTAATCACCACTGTATAAGCATTCATCTTTACCTTTCTTTATCCCACTCCTCCCCTTCCCTTCCCTTCCCTTCCCTGCCCTTCCCTCCCCTTCCCTGCCCTGCCCTTCCCTGCCCTGCCCTTCCCTTCCCTTCCCTGCCCTTCACCACACTCCCCATGGGCGTGTGTATACAGTCAGGCAACACCTCCAGCTCCTCCTGCGTCCGTGGGAGGAAGTACTCCAGCGCTCACACTGATGTAGATGTCAACCTTGATCTACAAGAGGTAGGACGCATGAAGCTACAAACTAATTCTTTATGCACAGAGCGAGAGAGAGAGAGAGAGAGAGAGAGAGAGAGAGAGAGAGAGAGAGAGAGAGAGAGAGTATTTAGTATAAGTGTATATTGTGGCACAAGATATTTATTTGATTTTCCTTCACACCTTCCACTCCTCACACACTCCCTCTCATCCCTACAGGAAGCGATCACAAATACTGGTCTCCTTTCACACCTGACCGCCTCACAATCTACCACGGCCTCCGCCACCACAGCCACTACCACAGCTCACACCTCCAAGAAGCACAGCAGGAAGGCCTCAGAAGCTTACATGACCTGTGTTGTGGAGGAGGAGGAAGTGGTACAGACAGGTATGGTATGGTGTGTGTATATGTGTGTGTGTGTGTGTGTGTATGTATGTGTGTGTGTGTTTTACTGTCTTTACCTTATCTTTATTAGTGTGTGTTTGTGTCTTAGTTTTGTTCGTCAATTTATCCGGGAAGTTAAAATCGGGTTTGTGTGTGTTTCATGTTTTATTATGATCAGATTACAACACAATTATCATCCCACCGCATCATTGAAACACTGTATTATTATTTCTCCCCCCTCCTCCCCTCCACCACCACCACCACCACCACTACCACACAAGATTCCAGCAAGTCCTACAAACCTTCAACATCCACTCGCAAACCCAAAGCATCAGCCGCCTTCCTGGACCTGGCCCCGAACGAATTTTTAGAGTCATGCTACAAGGAGGAAGGGGAAACTCCACCTCAACTAGATCACAAAGCACATAGAAAGAAAACCAATGGAAAAGGAAAGGAAAAGGGAAAGGGAAAGAGCGTTAAGCGTTTAAAAAGGAAAGGAAAGACAGCTGCTGCCGCTCCTTCCACCCATTCCTCCGAGGTGTCCCCGCGGTGTTAC
Organism: Metacarcinus magister; assembly: GCA_029783475.1. NCBI lineage: Eukaryota > Metazoa > Arthropoda > Malacostraca > Decapoda > Cancridae > Metacarcinus > Metacarcinus magister. The sequence goes on from JAPQNM010000015.1 coordinate 4,334,060, forward strand.
CTGCCACTCACCTTCACCTCTCCGCTCCCTGGGGCTGCTGTCACTAAAGGAAGAGTGACCCCTAAGGCTAAAGACACACCCACAGCGACTCAAGATGTAGGTCAAGAGGAGGAGAATGCGTCGCTGCAAAGACTTGAAAGGGACGAGCGCCAACCTGCCCAGCCTGCCCAGCCTGCCCAACCTACCCAACCTACCCAGCCTATCCAGCCTGCCCAGCCTGCCCAGTCTGCCCAACCTACCCAGCCTATCCAGCCTGCCCAGCCTACCCAGCCTATCCAGCCTGCCCAACCTACCCAACCTACCCAGCCTATCCAGCCTGCCCAGCCTATCCAGCCTGCCCAGCCTACCCAGCCTGCCCAGCCTGCCCAGCCTGCCCAGCCTACCCAGTCTACACAGCCTGCCCAGTCTGCCCAGCCTACCCAGCCTGCCCAGCCTGCCCAGCCTACCCAGCCTACTCAGCCTGCCCAGCCTACCCAGTCTACCCAGCCTGCCCAGTCTACCCAGCCTGCCCAGCCAACCCAGCCTAACCTGCCTACCCAGCCTAACCTGCCTACCCAGTCTACCCAGTCTACCCAGCCTACCCAACCTGCCCAACCTGCCCAGCCTACCCGGCCTGCCCAGTCTATCCAGTCTACCCAGCCTACCCAGCCTACCCAGCCTACCCAGCCTGCCCAGCCTCATCCAAAACAAAGTGAGGTGCAGGAAGAGGCCGTCAAGGAGGTGAAGGTGATATATCCAAGCCCAGAGGATGTGTTAGTAGTGTCTCGGGAAACAAGCACAGTTACCAATACTACTACAATTGATGACCACACACCACCCTTGAATACTGGAGCAAACACTAATCCTGGTGTTATGATTACAAAAACATCTTACATTGGACACAAGATACACTCCCCCAGCGTGGTTTTAAAGGGTGATGGTCTCTCTGGTAGGGACTCAGAGCCTCTAGATGACCAGACTAATGCAGTAGTGAGACAGGAATCGCAGGAGACAAACATACATTCAATTTCCTCTATAAACGTGAAGTCAAGCGCGGACACACCTATACAAGTAAGCATCACACAGAACAAGACTGCTACCAAGGACAGTGTGACAGATCCTACACCTCACAGGACCCTTGGCAATACTCCTGATGAAATAGATCCTTCACAGATAAAGGAAAACATTGAAACAGATCTTACAAGTAACACCAAATTTGACATTACTAAGCCAGGGAAAACATATCCTACCCTGAACCAGCTAGACAGTCCTGTGCTTTTTGTATTAGAGTCTCCAATACCCGAGCCAGTTATGATAAGGCAGGATAGTGTTGGAAGTCCTACACCTATACTTGAAACACATCCTTCACCCGACAAGCCAGATGGGGGCAAGTCACCCGAGGGAGAGCCGTCACCCTTGAAGGAGTCTCCCTTACCTTCAGGACAGATATATAACCAGGAACTTTTTAACTCAGACTCAAGCCCTTGTCAGAATGATGATACCACAGAGCCTTTTATAGAATCACCACAACCACAACCACAACCATCACTACCACCTCAACCTGCTTCATCACCAACACCACCAACAACAATGATAATAACAACAACAACAACAACAACAACCTCAACAATAATAACAACATCAGTAGCAGCAGTAGCACTCCAACCTGCCTCACCACCACCACCACCCACACCCACACCACCTCAAGACACACACCAACACCCTGCACCCACCAAGGACGTACAGGACACACACACCTCCCCTCACACTCCACGGGAAACTCAACACATCCACTCAACACAAAACGAAACACTGCCCCAAACACCACACTCACCCTTGCCTCGGAAAGAACACGTCAAGGTTACACCCGACAACAACAAACACACGAAGACATCAGAGGAAAGAAGAAAAAATATCAAGATGTCACCTTTCTTTCACATAATACAAGTCACAGTTGACCCACAAACCCAAGACAGCGAGAGTAAAGAGGACACAGTAAACAATGGCTCTCCACTACCACTAGAGGAGGAGGAAGTGTATCTCATAGGAAGTGACAGCCAGGTAGAAAGGAATGCAGACCCAAGTAAGACTCCAGTTTCTAATAATGAAAGTGATAAAATTGATAATGATTTAAATATTGACTTACTAACCACCAACACCAAGGAGAACAGACCCAGAGGTATATCAGACATAAAACAGCTTGAATATCCTTATCAAAACCAAGACCAACTAAACACAGAGAAGAGGATGCCTGAGAAAGATGATAAAAGGAGGAGAAGCCGCACACACAAGAGAGCAGGAACAGAAGGGGAACCAGCATCTTACCCTTCACTACGCAAGCTTGGGGATGCAACACCAGGCAGGTTAAGTAACGGGAAGAGCACAAACAAGAGGAAGCTGTTCGACCCAACCGCTCAGTCACACGTGGAAATGAACATCTTACAAGCACCACAAGTAGTACAAGAAACGGAACCCAAGGCATTGGTGGAGGAGGAAGAAGACGTCAGTTTTTATGTAGAACGCAAGACCTATCCGGCAGACCACACGACCGAGCATCACAGCACCAGGAAGAGGCATAGAGTGTTGACAAGCTTGGCCAACCGCAGCACTAGGAGAAACAGCCTAGGAAGGGGTAAAGCCAAGGGTAAACAACCACTACCACAACCACAATCAAGGAGACAAAGTGGGTTCCTGGAGGATTCTGCCTTGGAAGAAGCACAATCCATCTACTCGGACATTGAATCCAGCCCGGGGGGGGAAGTTGACAGTTGGTTCCTACAGAGGATTGAGAAGATCAAGTACAATGGACCGACCTACCACAACAAGTCCACCAGGAAGAGTCTACAGAAGGAGGAAGGAGTTCAGAAAGCCAAGAAGAGAAAGTACATTACTAAGGATGCAAAACACAAGTCCACTAACTACACCATGGCGTCGTTCGATCTGGAAGGACTCTCGGACGGTGAAACTATGCAAAAATCTCCCAAAAGGACCTTGTTCAATAGCACCACGCCCACAGACAACACAGAACAAGTCTACAGCTACAGCTCAGCCACCAATACCCACAAGAGAAAGGCCTTGCCCATCAGTAAGCCCGCCTGTGTTGAGCTGCCACCCAAGACCAACTCCATCTCGGAAGTAAGCCAAACTAGCAGTCACGACGAGTGGGAACCGCCATCAAACAAGAAGAAGAAATCACTCACAAAGAAGGAAAGGGAAAAGCCTAAACAAACAGCTACTAAGACCAAGGGAAAGGAGCGGCAGGAGTCAAGGTCGAAAGATGGTAGTTGTACGTATGAGTCTGGCCAATACAACTCTACAACCACTGACTCATATATCCTAGCAGAGCATTCAATCCTGATGGAGGCCTCCGAGGAAACTCTCCGCCACACCAGCAGGAGCTCAGTGGACTCCAGCACATCAACCTTCATGACCTTCAAGCTTGTTGCACCCAAGGACAAGCAAGCAGACAACACAAGGATGGACAGTGTGAAGGACGCCAACCAGCCTTCAACACAACCTCAGGAATCACAGGATGAAATAACCCCAGCAGTGCAGTACAGTCCTCCAAGGTCCCTGTCATCCACACCAGTACTGTACCTCCCATCACCAGCACTTGAAGTCCTGTCACAGCCACCTCAAATACACTCACTAAACCAGGAATTTGAACTCTACACACAGCCTGCAACACTGGATCCACAGAGTGATACTGATACTAACCAACACCACAACCAGACCCCAGACACTCCACACCACCTCAACACCAGCGCATCCGTGGTAAAGACAACGGTAGCAGAAACTCAGCCATTTTATCACGAGAGCAGTCCAGACTCACCCGGGCGGCATCATCCACCTGAGACCCTGAACACCATTGATATCAGTGCCATCCACCGGCCTGACTCAGACATCCAGGAGGCACCCTTAGGCCCCCTCCAGAGCACCATGCTGGACAGTCCCCTTGACAAGAGCAAGAGTCCCGCCCCGAGGTTCAACTACGTCTCACAACCTGAAGTATCTTACGTAAACAAAAAACTTGAAAAACTCACAGTTGTCGGAGATGAGGATTCTGTTGTTCTTGACTCCCCTTCCTCGTGCGATCCCATCAAGGCTGAGCTGAGGTACGACAAGGACCAAACACCACTGCTAGTCACCATCACCACCTCAGCAGACATCCACCAATCAGACGTCTCACCACCGAACCACACCACACAGCCACATTCACCACACAACACCACCACCACTATACTGCACACTCAACCACACAAGGCATCCACCACCGAGCCAAAGAAGCAAGAAAGACCACAGATAAACACTAAACGCATCCAGCCCTCACTCATCCACCCAGTCACCCCCACAGCCAAGGTTCCCCCACAGTCTACCGGGACACCCATTTACGGATCAAAGCCTAGCAGCAGGTTGTACAGACAGTTGACCCAGGACCACCACCACCACACACCTCTATCATCAAGACATGTAAGTGTAAGTGTGGCGTGAGTGTTCGAACAGACTCGGCAAGATGAACGAACGAGTGAATGGTGAAGGAAGGAAGGAATTTAATAAGATGCATTTAATAGGTTTCAAACTACACTTCACTTTTCCAATACTTATAGAACACACCCTTTCTACCCCTCCTCACCCTTTCTCCCCCTCCTCATAACACAGGAAGGTTCACCCGTTCGCCCACAAGCCAGGGACCTGTTTGATGCAGTGAGAAGAGAGGAAGAGAGAGGCAAGGAGAAGGGCAGTGCTTCCATGCTAGCTGCCTTGATGACAGTTAAAGCAGACTTGGATCGCTTCTCCAGGTGCATCTTCAGGTAAGAGTAATGCCATTGTACTTAGGTAATGTTGTCCCTTGTTTTGGTTGGATCACTGGTAGACAGAGAAACGCACACGCACACCATATAATTCTTGTCCATACAGATACCATACTTCCCTAACAACCCCACCCCCCCTCTCACACACACACACACACACACACACACACACACACACACACACACACACACACACATACACACACACCCACTTAACACTGCAACACTCCCTCAGGCTTACCTCCAGTCTCGGCACCGCCCTCACTCTCTACATGGATCAAGTGGATGAAGACAACCCTGTATAACCAGCTGGATGAAGGTGCAACATCCGCTCCTTCCCAGTACGGATGACGTGGTTCTGTAGGCTTGACTGGGTAGTTTGTACTTGTTCCTGCCTTTCTATAGATCTGTGAAGTGTCGAGTGAATTCTTCAAAAGTAAGGTATGAGATGGAAGCGTTTTTTCTTCAGTTTTTTGTATGGTTATAATGTGGGTACAACACTACTTTGGACTTTGGTATTTCACTTCATTTCAGTGTTAGTGGAATGTGTTTTGAATTTAGAATGTGATGTGATGTGATGTGATGTGAGTGTGGTGTGAGTTTAGATACTGAAGAGGCTGTCAATTATTAGTCTGGTGAGAATAGACTTTGAACAAACTATAGGTACCGTGGACAGACATGTTGACGCTAGGATAGAGCACGTCACAAGAAAGGGTGATTAATTCAACTAACTGCAATGTAAGGGGAAGAAAAACAAAAACTTAACACTCGCCACAAAGGGAAACTAAACTGATTTCACTCGCTTCATTCACTAACAAAAACAGGAACCCACAAGCATTAAATAGAGGAAAATAAAGCGTTTGTGTTGGTACCTCAAATCACACTTATGTTTCCCGCTTTCTATTCTATTGTATGGTTAAGGTGTTTGTGTATGTATGTATGTATGTGTGTGTGTGTGTGTGTGTGTGTGTGTGTAGGAAGGAGGTTAGAGGAAATGGATAAAGAGGTGAAAAGGAGACAGAGAGAGAGAGAGAGGTGGAGGATAAGGAAGAGATGTGGAGGAGAGGAAAGATGAAGCTAGGAGGTGGAGGAGAATCGATAAAGTGGAGGTAGAAGGAGAGAAAGACCAGAAAGATGGTGTGGAACGGAGAAGGGAGAAGGAAAGAATGAATAAAAAAGGAGGAAGGGATAGACAGAAAGTGTAATAATGAGGTTTTGGAAATACATTTATATATTTTTTTTATTGTATAGGATCAAAGTTTTTTTTTATATATAAATTCTTGTTGATTTCTTTAAATTTTTATCTACTATAAGACAAAGAATACGTACAGGGTGATTATTTTTGTAGGAAGGAGTTTAAAATTGATGTTTTTTGTAAGTTATTTTGACCATTCTGTTGTTTTTTATTGTTATTATTATACTTTTTTTACTCCTTTTTTTATTACTCTAACTTTTATATTTTCTTACTGTTTGTTACTTTTTTCTTATTTCCTTTTTGTTGTACTTTTTTTCATACTATTTATTCTTATTTTCTATTCCTACTTTTTCCTTACTTTTCCTTTTTTTTAGAACTTGCATTGTACTGTTATACTGTTACATATATACATGAATACTTTTTTTTTATATATATTTCTGTCAATAAGAAGACGTATATTTTTTGGTTTAAATGTGTGTATTGAAGGATCATTATTGATTATTATTTATATAAAAACAAAACATTAATTTACTGGAAGTTGAAGTGTCTTATTAAGATTAGATAATATAAGATGAGGTGTTTTTGTTATCAAATTATATACATGATTTATATATATATACCACGCCTTATTTATCCCTGAGGATGTGGCGTAGATAATTTTTGGTCTCTTAGATTAGAGGAAACACACACACACACACACACACACACACAGCCTTCTGCTGGTGTCGGTATTACAAGGTCACAATCCCTCGGCTTATTCCCTGTACCTATTAATTGCTAGGTCAGTGGTTCCCAAACATTTCCAGGCTGGCGGCTCCTTGGCTTTCAGGTGGATTCCTAGCGCATCCTCTCCCCTCCCCTCCCCCCCATACACACATGCGAACACACCTCAGTTTTATTTTGGTATGCTCCAAATTGAAAACAAGATTTAACACGAAGATGTATTTAAAAAATAAAACCTAATATAGTAAACCAATCATTGGTGCGCGGTTTAGCAGTGCGTGCGGCGGCTGAATCTCTGCCGTGCGGGCACCACGTGTCAAGGGTCTGATTGTACTTAATTGATTTCTAAACCGGCCGGCGGGGTGGGAGTGGGGGGGAGGGACCGCTCATGTGAAGCGAGCCTTAGGAGTCACCATGAAGAGGTTCGGAGCCGTTGGAAAGACTAATACATGGACTTGGACCTGGGTGGGAGTCACCGTAAACACTGATCAGCTGGTGGTCACAAGAAGAAGAAGAGGAAGGATAGGATATCAAGGGTAGCAAAGGATGTCCAGCGGCGGGCGGCGTCCTACAAGGTGAATATAGACCAAAGGAACATGAATGATTATCCATTTATACACCCTGCTTACTAACGTGACCGTGGAATAGATAAACTAGGTCAAATAAGGTCATTAATATCAATCTAAGGTCAGGTAGTAGTAGTGTGTGATTAGTGTAGTTATAGATAGCTTTAAGCTTATTTTTTTAGGCCTCTGCACAGGGTATAGGCTTAATAAGGGGATTATATGTGACAGGAAGGTGGTGGACGTGTTCATATGAGAAAGATAACGTATGGTTTAATCTTATCTTTTTCTAGTAAGTTATTGTGTGTTAGGAAGATAAATTAGAATAGGAGGAGGATGGGGATGAAGAATTAGAAGATAAGGAGGAGGAGAAAAAGTAGTAATAAAGGACGCAATGAGGAGGTGGTAGTAGATGAAGAAGAAGAGAAGAAAAAGGATAAGAGAAGAAGAGGAGGAAAAGAAAGTAAAGAGAAATATAGAGGAGGAAGTGTCAATAGAAGAGGAAGAAGAGAAGGAGGAGAATAAATAGAAGAAAAGGAGGAGCATAAAAGTAGAAGAAAAATTAGAAGAGGAGTAGAAAGGAAGGAGAAGTAAGGTAAATTTTCACATCAAGATTTATAGAACAAAGTGATATCAACATTATCAACAAAATTTACTAAAAATATAAAACCAAACACAATGATACAACAAACAATAATTAATCTTTTGAAAGCCTACTAATAAAACTAATTGAATTCCTTACGTATTATATGCAATTCCACCTTCCCATTACCCAGGCCAGGTATGGTGCCAGGGGGAGGGGTGGGGCAGGGGTGGGTGCCAGGGGTCAACATGCCACCTCTAGGGTACGGTTTAGTGGCACAACAACCCCACATGGCACCCCCACAACCCCACATGGCGCCCCACCAGGCACTCATGACACAGCAGCAGGCGTGGCAGCAACAACAGCAGCAGCAACACTACATGGCACAGCAGGTAAGCTTAATATATGTAAATAAATGCTGTGTAAATGTAGGATTTTTAAACATATAATTTTTAACGTAACCTAACTTAACTTTAACCTAACCTAACTTAAGTGGAAGATTTTGAAACATATTATCTTTAACCTTACCTAACCTTATCCATTTCCTTATTTCCTTATTAAATTTTCCCTCACACACACACACACACACACACACACACACACACACACAGGCGATGGGGGTGCAAACTTTAACACAGCAGCAACAGCATCATCATCATCAACAGCAGCACCATCAGCAGTTCCCACAGCACCTCCAGCAGCAGTGGGTGGAGGCTCAGCGGAAGGCAGTAGAGGAACAGCGGAAGTACTACGAGCAGATGATGAAGCAGAGGCAGTTTGATGAGCAGAAGATGAGACTCCAGGCCTTTGGTACTTCTAAAAAGGTCAGGTCAAGTTTGGGTCAGGTCAGGTTTAGTTAGGTCAGGTTAAGTTTAGTTAGGTCAAGTTTGGTTTAGTCAGAGGGAGTTAAGAAAATAAAAATGTAAAGAGTAAAGAATAAGAAAAAAATAATGGTCAGGTTTGGTTAAGTAATTAAGAAAAAAAAAAAATATATATATACTTTGTCTTTTTTTATCTCATTTCTTATAGTTCCTCCTTCCTTCCTTCCTTCCTTCTTTCCTTCCTTCCTTCCTTCCTTCCTTCCTTCCTTCCTTCCTTCCTCCCTCCCTCCCTCCCTCCCTCCCTCCCTCCCTCCCTCCCTCCCTCCCTTCCTTCCTTCCTTCCTTCCTTCCTTCCTTCCTTCCTTCCTTCCTTCCATCCATCCTGTTTGTCTGTCTGTCAGTCGGATACATAGGATAAGATAATGTATTGTAAGTTCCTCTCTCTCTCTCTCTCTCTCTCTCTCTCTCTCTCTCTCTCTCTCTCTCTCTCTCTCACACTTATTATCGCATTGCTTCACATCCTCTGCCTTTTATCACTTCCACCTTCTATCCCTGCCTTGCCCCCCCAGGCTGGTGTGAGTGCTGACACTATGATAGAGAGCATCCTAGGGACAAGGCAGCCACACAAACAGATGTCTCCACTGCCAGTGAAAAAGGTCAGTCAGTCAGTCAGTTCGCCCTCTTGCTGGCTTGTATGTAAGTTCAGTTTTTTTTTTATTTATTTATTTTTTTTAAGTTGATGCGAAGGTAAGAGCTTGTGTTGTTATAGTGAAAAAGGTTGAAAGAATGTCATTTTTTCCATACACAGCATCTTAAACCCTGTAACAACCTTTTAACAGCCATAAACACCATTTTTAAGTATACAACATCTTTTTAGCAGTGTGATGTATATATTGTGGCATTTTATTTTATGAGATTGGTACTAATATTTCTTACTTCCTATCCCCTGCCAGGTTGGAGGAGGAGGTGGAGGTGAGGAGCAGGGTCAGGGGCAGGGGCAGGGGCAGGGTCAGGGTCAGCACACAGCTCCTGCCACCACACAGCCTCTAGCACAGCGGCAGGGAACAGCAGTGGACTGGATGAAGATGGAGAATGTCAACTCACTCTTCGCTGCGTCTCCCAAGGTGATGGAATGGTTGATTAGGTTAGGTTAGGTTAGGTTAGGTTAGGGTAGTTAGGTTAGGTTAGGTTAGGGAAGGTAAGATAAGGTTAGATTTGATTAGGTTAAATTAGGTATGGGAAGGGAAGGTAAGATGATTGAGTGATTTAGATTAGGTTAGGTAAGGTATCTTATGACATGGTATGGGTAAGGTCAGGTATACACACACACACACACCACACACCACACACACCACACCACACACACACACCAGTACCTTCTCAGCAACAGGCACAGTGTACACTACATATAATAATCAAAAGAACTGAAGGAAGAAGTCCATGGTAGAGAGAGATTGCAACCCACTCTTGTATTACTGATTACTGTGTGGGAAGGATGACAGCTGTGGTAGTGGTAGTAGTGGAGGAGGAGGTGGTGGATGTATTAGTAGTGATAAGCCAGTAATACAATCATCTTATCCATAATTGAAGTTGTTAATTGATTTTCATGTTTAATTTAAATTTTTTTGGGTGGCTGTTCAGTATGTATTAGAGCAAACTGGAATGCATAAATAATTAGTAAACAATTAATATAGTAAACTTAACCTTTATGTAACATCTCATCTTAGTGTTTATGAAGAGAGTGTGGGAAAAAATACACATGATAACAATAAAATAAAGATTACATTCATCCCATCAGTAAGAGGTTGTGTTTCCCTGCAGTACAAAGCCTTCCATATCCCTAGTCTTCCTTTGCACTAGTTAAGAGGTTAGTTTCTGTGTTGTGGTTTAAACATTGCCAGGAAAAAGTGGGGATACAAATATGGAAAGAGATAAAGATTTAGTATTGATTTAGTTTTTTTTTAGTGTAATTTTTATGTAGTAATTTGCAAAAGTGGGCACCAAACTAACATTACTTGACTTTTTTTATATCAAACTTCTTCAGAAATAATCACATGAAGAAAAAAAAACTAACCGCAACGTCTTTACACCCCACAGAAAACCACCACAACCACCACCACCACTACCACAGCAGAGCCCGTGAACCCTGCAATGCCCGAGTCACCACCACAGGACACCACCACAACCACACCCACCGCACAATCCCCCGATACCACCACAAAACAAAGGAAGGATACTAAAAGGAGTCCTATCATCCTCCCACACTGGCTCAAGGACTCTGATGGTGTCCCTGAGGTGTATAGAAGGGCGGTAGGGTTGGTGGCAGGGGCGGAAGGGTGGGTGGACACGAACCGAGCCTACATGCTGCTGATGAAGACCTCCGTGCCGCCGCCCCTGCTGGGAGTCCTGTGGGAGATGGTGAACTGTACCGCGCCGGGACAGCTCACTCAGGGGGAATTTGCGACGCTGCTGGCCCTGGTGGCGGTGGTACAGGTGTGTGTGTGTGTTTGTTTGTGTGTGTTTTACTATATGTGTGTGCGTATGTGTGTGTTTATTTTTGAGTACGTACATGTTTCTATAAAAGTTCTCATCTTTCCTTCCTCTCTCCCCCCTCCCCCCCCCCAACACACACACACAGTCTGGTCAGCCAATCACAGGTCCTGACGTTCTGAGTGCTGCCACTGAGCCAGTCCTGCCACTCATCGACCACCCGGCACTCTCTCCACTCGTCCAGGACTACCTTCAAGCCCGACAGCAGCAGCAGCAGCAGCAGCAGCAGCAGCAGCAGCAGCAGCAGCAGCAGCAGCAGCAGCAGCAGCAGCAGCAGCAGCAACAACAGCAGCAGCAGCAAGGGGAGGCCAGTGACAGTACAGGAGACTCAACGCAGGGACAGACAAACACTCAGGAAGACGATGATGAATTTAATGACTTTGTGAGTGTTAATGTGACCTCCAATAATGCTGTGTTACCACCCCAAGCCGCGGTAACCTCCACAGCACCGTCACAAACAGCGCCAGGCTTTGTAGGGTCAGCGCAGGGAGCCGCACAGGTGTCAGGTACGAGTGTGTGGCCTCAAGGAGCGGCCGCCAAGCCACAAGCACAACAGACGGATAAGAATAAAGCCATGAACCTCCCCAAGCTCGGTCTATCCCCGGAATCTTCCCCGACGGCAAGTTTCGACGACGATTTTGATGATTTCCAGAGCGCGTCCTTGCCCACCGCACCCCAAGGGACTGTGGCAAGTGTAGGGCAAGCTGCTACGACCACCCCTGCAGCAGCTACCCCAGACCAGCCCCACGCCCCACCAGTACTACTCCCAGAGAAGACACAAGGGGGTGGAGCAGAGGATCGATATGCGGTGTTCCGAGAGATCACCGGAGAGACAGAACACACGGCAGAGAATGAGAACGAGAGTAAAGATAATCCGGATGAGAGTTTTGGTGAGTTCTGCAGCAGTGAGGTAGCCGGTCTTAACCTCACACATCCCACCACCACCAACACCTCCCTCCCTGGCCTCCTACAATGCCACAGCACATCAGGGACTAGCAACACATCCCCCATAAGCTTTGAGGTCTACAGCACACCCCCAGAGGCACTCCCAGAGACACAGCAGACGTTTGAAGCGGATTTCAGTAGTGCCTTCGCATCCGCCAGACATCCGGATAATTACGCAGACATCCATGAGGCAATGAAGAGGGCGGAGGAGGAGCAGAAGCAGAAGGAGGAGGGTAACTGGGGTGATCCGTTTGGGGAGTTTGAAGAAGCTCCGTCCGCTGGGGGTGTGGGTGGGGGTGGAAGCGCATCCCTCCCTCCCCCCCCTCCACCTGCCCTCTCTGTACCCTGGCTGAAAGTAAGTCCTTGTTTTTTTATGCAATATTTTTATTTTTTTTTATTTTTTATTATCTATATCCATATGCAATTTTATTTATTTATTTATTCTATTATTTATTTATTTTTTTTTTCATTGTAAGTACTAGGTAAGAATCTGCACAAAATTCAACACGTTCATTAAACTATTAAAACACACACCACACACACACACACCACACACACACACACACACACACACACACACACACACACACACTTGTACATAAACTGAAGCAAACAAACACTACGACACACACTAAAACGCAAATGTATGTATGTATATATGTATGTATGTATGCACAGGTGGGTAGTGGCAGGGAGGAAGAGGAAGAGGAGGAGGAAGACTTCGGAGACTTCATGGGTCCCAGCGGAGGAGGAGGAGGACATGCCTTGCCTCCTCATCTGGAGAACCTTGGAGAAACTCAGTCAGTGGCGAGGTAAGCGGAGGGAGACTGTGTATTCTCTCTCTATCTCTCTCTCTCTCTCTCTCTCTCTCTCTCTCTCTCTCTCTCTCTCTCTCTCTCTCTCTCTCTCTCTCTCTCTCTCCCACAATTCATCATTATTTCTTTATCTCTCGGCACAGTTTAGAGTTGCCGGGCCTGGAGATGACAGTGGGTGTAGGGGAGGCCTCGGAGACACTTGGCCTCGGCTCCAACCACTCCCCTGACCTCTTCCTGCAGCCAAGGTGAGGGACGGGAAGGGAAGGGAAGGATGGTTAGATATGTCTTGATATGTACTGTAATATAATATAGTCACGCCCTGGAATTATATATAGTGAAAGAGTTACAAAGAGAGAATGACTGGTTTTTTTTTATTGTTACTCCTTAGAATTATATGTATCGAGAGTTACAAAGAGGAAATAATTGTTTTTTTTTCTTGGTGCGTGTTGCAAAGGTTACGTTAGTCAAAGGGATGATGTAATTCAGACAAAAGTATACATATATATACCTACATTTTATTAAACCCAAGTAGTATATGATGAAATTTTAACTGCTGGAAATATATAGACACGTGTTTCCTTAGTGTATTTATTGGATTTGTTTGTTTACACTGTTTGTTTGACTCTGCAGAGGTGACGTGAGCTCCCTTGAGGACCAGCTGTGTGGCCTCAACCTGGAGTCCACAGCAGCAGCAGCAGCAGCAGCAGGTAGTGGTGGTGGTGGTAGAAGATTAACCTGAGCCTAATAATTATATGGCCAAGAGGAGCAGATTATAATTGATTACCATAGATTAAAATAGATCAACAATACTATGATAACTACTAATACTACTGTTCATCCAGGGACCAACAACAACAACAACAACAACAGCACCACCACCCAGCATCAGCACAGCACAGGAACAGCAGCAGGGAATGTGTTGGACTCTTACTGCAGCAGCGGCGGACTGGTGGATAAATACAGCATCATTAGGGATGAGGCAAGCAGGGTGAGAGAGAGAGAGAGAGAGAGAGAGAGAGAGAGAGAGAGAGAGAGAGAGAGAGAGAGAGAGAGAGAGAGAGAAGATAAATAAGGAAAGAAAGAAAAAGTCAGAGAAATAGAGAGCAAAAGCGAGAGAATACAAAAAAGTTATGATATTCTGTAAAAAAAAAGAGAGAGAGAGAAATAAAAACACATCAATCATTCTATATATTACAAAAACTTAACATACCTTACCTTTTCACCACTTCACCCCATCCTCACCCCATCCTCACCCCATCCTCACCCCTTCAGGACGCGCCACACCCCGGGGAGGCACACACGGGGTCCTGGGAGAGGTGTTTAGAAGGGAGTGTTAAGCTGCTCCAAGAGGCTCACGGGGTCCTGGCCAGCCTTGCCCTGCCCTCCACACTCAAGACTCAGGTCCTCGCCACCACACAGATGCAGGACTACCTCGCCAGTACGTGTTTGCATGTGTTAGGGTGTGTTTTTGATGTGTTTTGAATGTGTGGATGTGTTTTTTTGTGTTGTAATGTGTTTTTTTTATCTACTTTTGATCTGACATTTGATCTGGTTTTTATCTATTTTATGTTCTAGGGGAGTGTTGAAAGTCTGAAATAAGGAAAGATGCAGAATGTAATAAGATGAAATAATGCTACCTATAAAAACTGTTAACTAATTCTATACCAGCAAAAACTCACCACACATCACCACCACCACTCACCACACACCACTCACCACAAACCACCCTCACTCACCACCACTCACCACCCCCAGACGTACAAGAGGTGTGGCTGGTGTGTGGCCGCATAGGAGCTTCCAGTCGTAGGGTCACCACCAGCACCCGCGTGGACCAGCTCCTTGCACAGGCACGCACACTCTGGCAGGACATACTAGCGGGGGCCGAGAATGCTATTACTAAGGTGTGTGTGCGTGTATGTGCGTGTTTATATATATTCATGTATCTATATTTTTTAATGAAAGGGGACAACACGTATTCACAGATTTCTAACATACAGATATCTCTTACATAATGTTAAGAGATGACTGTATATATTTTCCCCGTCTCTCCCTCACAGTCTGAAACAAACAGCACCAGCGATGAGAAGGAGAACCAGATGTCTGAGGGTGAGGTGTGTGGTGTGTGCCTGACAGGGGGGCGGCAACAGACTCACATACAGCGGCCACTCCTACCACCCACCCTGCGCTAACCTGTGGCTTAACTGTGTCGACCTACTCCTGCCTTCCCTCACTCCTGTTACTCTCCTCTGACCTACTACTACTACTCCTACTACTACTACTACTACTACTACTATTCGTAACCTTGCAGGACTGAGTGGGTGAGCGGCAGTTGTTATTGTAGTTGTAGCTGTAGTTGTAGTAGTATATGAGTCACATTTTTTAGTCTTAGTTTATGTGGAGTTGTGAATTTGTGTTTTGATGAGGAAAAGGAGGATCAAGATGAAGAGGTGGATGAATGTGGATGAGGGTGTTATGAGGGAGGATATGAAGGTGGATGAGTGTGTAATCTTGTGTGTGGGTGATCATGAGGCTGTAAAGGTCAGGTTAAGGTGAGTTTATGTGGCAATCTTAGACTATTAAATATGGAAAAAAAGGTTCAGTGAGGTTAGGTAATGAGAAAAAATGTATGTGTGTATGCGTACTACATGTATATTGGTTATGTGGAAAGAATTAGTGGGTATTATTTAATCTATTTATATTATACTTTATTATTTATATCTCCATTAAAAGTGTGTAGCCAAGATAAGGTATTATTATTATTATTTTTTTTTATTATTGCATTTTATTTATTTATTTATTTATTTTTTTTGAAGGGTCGAGTTTAATAGATGTGCAGATTTGTAAATTTTTGCCAGAATGATTTGAATTTCAGTTTTCTTTCATTTATTATTATTATTATTATTATTATTTTTTATTTTTTTATTATTATTATTATGAAGCACAAAGGGTGAGGGAAGAGTTAAGTCTCCTGGAACCCTAAATGCCTTGTCTTAGCTATACCTTTTTAATGCAAATATAAGTCAGGTGTAGATAGGTAGATTATTATTATTTGTTATCATTATTTTTTCCCTTCTTAAATGTCTGGTCATCTCTTAAGTTTTGTCAGGTATAGGATATTTATTCTTAAAACCAATGTGTTGTTATGTGATACTGTGTGTGGTAGTAGTTGTAGTAGTAGTAGTAGTAGTAATAGTAGTAGTAGTAGTGAAGTAAAATATATATATACTACTATATATATTTCGTTCAAACATTGCATTTTTTTTTTTCTTTTTGACGAATTTAAAATAGTTATTTCTATTATATTTTGATACCAAATTGTGGCTATTAAGCTTTATTATTATTATTATTATTATTATTATTATTATTATTATTATCATCATTATTTTTTCAAGACACAAATTACAGAAATCACTTAATATCACAAGCTCATAAATTCCATAATATTTCCATCTTCAAATAATGTTATGAACTTAAAAGAGAACTTATGTATGTATGTTTAAAGTATGTACGTATGTGTGTATGTATTATCCATCTTAAAAAAAATACACCATTACTATTGTTTTAATAATGATAAACTTGTGTTGTATTCTCATTCGATCACAAAGAGTGTTTTTTGTTTATAGTTTTTTTTCTTATATATATAACGTTATAGTGAAATGTGTCTTTGTGGAGAAAAAAATATATAACGTTTGATTGTAGTATAAACTTAACCTTAATATAAACACACACACCACACACACACACACACACACACACACACACACACACACAGAAAATTGGAAATTAAATTAAGTAAATGAAAATATATTATGTGATCCAAGAAAATATGAAGAAAATGGATAAGCTATATCTCTCTCTCTCTCTCTCTCTCTCTCTCTCTCTCTCTCTCTCTCTCTCTCTCTCTCTCTCTCTCTCTCTCTCTCTCTCTCTCTCTCTCTCTCTCTCTCTCTCTCTCTCTCTCTCTCTCTCTCTCTCTTATCTTATCTCATTTTATATCATTATTTCTCTAATTTGCATCTCACTGCCTACTCTCTCTACCTAAAGGTTTTTGTATTCCTAGTGAAACGTATTAAAACATTTCACTTCCATTATTATTATTATTATTATTATTATTAGTATCCTTATTTATTTATTTATTTCTAGAGATGAGGTGTATGTGTGGAGTAACGTGTATGCTAGATGGATGTATAGGTGTTGTGGTGGTAGTGTTTTAGTTACATTAATATAGTCTGTTGTAGTGTATAGTGTGTGTTTTGATTGTATGGTTTTCAGTCTTTGCTACATACATACATGCATTCATTCATTCATTCCACTCTTTCTTGCATGCTTGTTTGTCTCTTTCATAATACATTCGTTTGTGTTTTTTGTAATGCATTTCTTTACTTCTATATACATATTTATTTATTTTATTATTTTTATTTTTTTGCCATGTGACCTCTGATGTCTGGCATTTATTTATTTCACTAACTAAAGGTCAAGTCACACCAAGCTTACGACCACCTGTGACCGGAAATCAAGCAACTGGTTTTCCAAAGACCACCTGTGACTTACCTGTGACTCCTTGGTTGCAGGTAAGTCACAAACAGGTCGTTAATTTGGTGTGACTGGGCCGTAACCAAATAACTAATTACGTACATGTGTTTTAATGCATTCTTTTACATCAGCTTTTATTGCATTCCCTTATTAAGTCTTGCCAAGGTTATTCCTAATGCATTTTTTTTGCTTATTAATGCTTTTTAGTGTTTTTTTTTTACATTGCTTCATATTATGTTGTTTAAAGAGCTAATTTGCAATGTTTTAATGCTTCCTTGGGTGCTTTTTCAATTACTTATAAGTATTTTCCAGTGTTTTTGAGCATTTCTTTAGTTTTGCAAGTAAGTGTTCCTGGTCATTCCTTTATTAGTTTTGCAAGCTTTCCCCCACCCTAAGTGTTGTGGTGGTGGTAGTGATTCCTCTTAACTTGGCATGGCGTGTGCTTACCCTTCCCTGTGTGTGTGTTGTCCTCAGTGTGTGGAGGTGAGGGCTGGGGTGCACCTCTGTGTGGCCTTACTACCTAACCTAACAACACCTGTCTCACGCCCATTACACCTGCAACACTACAACACATATAGGCCACGTGGGATAAAGGTAAGTTAGTTATGTTTATATTATTATCACTGGTGTTGTTAGGGTACCATGCCCCCCTTGGCTTGGGTATGCTTGGTGTGGTTTTGATGTGGATTGATATGGATTGCAAAGCTCCATATTGATTTCTCAAGTCATACATACAATCACTATTATTCCAAGAGGCTCCACTCATCTATAACTAACCTTTCCTTCCATCCTCATACTTAGCCTTGTTGATATCTATACTCTGCCGTCTGCCTTTTAACTTAACATAGCGCTGTATAACCTCTGATGTCTGGGTCTTATTTGATTAACATTAACTCACTCACTAACTCCACTCCTCTTAATTTTCTTATATTCCCGTATTCTGTATAAGTGTAGCTCCCTTCAGTGATGTAGTGGTAGTGGACTCGCCTCACAACCTACAGGTCCTGAGTTCGAATCCTGGATCTGGTTGAACTAACTTGGGGTTGTGTTCTTTCATGTACAGTCAGTGAATTAAACTACACTCGGACCTTGGTTATTGTTATGGTCTGATTGGTAAGGTGTTGGTACGTGAGGTGAAGAATGATTAAACATTCTATGCATATACGAAAGAAATTTTGAATAGAATGTTTGTTTTGTGAAGGTTTTAGTAGGAAGAGTAAGTTAATTAATTGTGATGATAATTATTACTTTTTTCCTTCCCTCTAGTTAGTCAATTTGGTTTTCCTAATTTTTTTTTATCTATTTTCATGAGTGTGATGAGTTGAATGATTTTATAGTTTTGTTATTTATACTTTTATCATTCACACTTTATTTTTACATTTCAAGGATGGAAATTCATATACGTATTTTTTTTATAATTCACTTTATTTTTTGCGTTCTCACAAAATGTATCTAAGAACTAAATTGATAAATACAAAAATATTCATAACCCACCACAACCCTTTCTAATAAATCACTTTTCAAAATAAAGATGAAAATTCAACTTTAATACTAAATAAAGTTACCGTTTTAAACAAGATTTTGATACACGAATCATAACTTTTTCCATTTGATTTGTGAACTAGAATGAAATGCTTGCGAGTCACATTTTTTTCTTCTATTCAGTGAAGGCAAAGAATGTTGACAAAAACTGGGAGTAATACACCAACAATAATTATGAAGTATACGTAGAATTGTGTATTGAATGATTATAGATTTGACTAATTATCAGAGACTATAATTGAGTAGATGAGGAATTTCAGTTATAAGCCAAATAAAATATAAACAGGACATATACTAGACAGTTTTGAGCATTGATTACAAACAAATATTCACAAATTTCACAATATTATAATAGAGATATTAGCTAGGTTCGTGTATAGATAAATAGATGGATAATTGAAACGGTTATATTTATTGATTTCTACCCAAAGAAGATGTTTTATTATTATCATACTAGGCAATGATAGATGATGAAAAATATAAAGTAAAAAGAATATTACTTCAAATTACGTATATATAGTTTTGTAATGAAATAAAAAAAATAATAAAATAAAAAATTGCATAGAAAAAATAGATAATAAACCATTTTACAACCCAAACACAAGGTAAATAAAGTAAAAGAGAAAAAAAACGAAAGGAGATTAAATACAAAACCGACAGCCTCACATCATCAATAATAATAAAAATAATAATAATATCATCAAACAACAGCTTCTAATTGATGGCGAGCGCGTCACTCTGCGCCTCCATACTAAGTTGGTTCTGTAGGTCGGACAGCTTCTTCTTCAACGCTGCGATGCCCATCAAGATAATGTTCTCCGGCTTCAGTGCCCCAGAACTCTCTACGTTGAAGTAATATTTGTTGGGTTTACCGTTCGGGTCAAAGTCGCATTGTGCTGAAAGGAGAGGGAGAAAGAGGAGGATGAGTAAAGGTAATGATAGAGAGAGGGAAGGAAGGAAGGAGACTGTATATGTGTTAGGAATTGAAATATATTGTGTAGAAGGAGCAGGAAAGAGAGAAATAGTTAGACGAGTAATGGCAAAGAGGGGGAGGGAGAGAGGCTGTATATGTTAGGTTAGGGGTAAGGATAGTAAGTTAAAGGATAAGGACATACTATACACAGAGTAAACATCCTTTCTCTGCCTCATCCTTGTCCTCTCACATCCTACCTATTGCCTAAGAATTACGTTTTAGCAAGTTAGCCTTAAAGATATTGTTTTCTTTAGGGTAACACATGCAGTCAACACAGCAGCACCTTTTCTTTACCTCCTCCCTGCCCTGCTGTGTGAGGCTGTGGGACGAGGCGCTGCTAACATGCAAGAGGAAAAAAAACAAAATACTTGATCACTATATTCTTGACAAACTAAAAAAAGCATTCAATCATGATCATATGTGAATGTTTTAGTGTGGAACCATAAACTCTTGAACGTAACATTAGCTCTTTGTATCGAGTTTTTGGTACGATATACGATTTTCTACTAATGTAAATGATTTTGGAGGTAAATGATTAGTGTCTATGAAACGTTTTGGTGCGAAATCAACTCCTGGAAATAATTACTGTATGAATTAATTAATATTCTCGCAAAATTAAGCTAAGTGTCTCTGTTTGCACCAATGATGTGTCTTCGCTTTATCAAGACTTTTTATTAATGGTATTTTCATGCACAACCTGAAACAAAGCATCAGTTTAATAACACTCAAAACACACAATTAGTTAACCAGTCTTCACACGGCCACCACGTAATAGCGCTTCATTAAGTAATAAAACACACACTCACTCACTCCAATCCTCAAACAATCAGTGATAAATCTTAGCATAAAACACAGTATCAGTTAATCCAATCCTCAAACGGAACACTTCAAGGTCAATCAATGAATCAGGCGGTAGGTAAACCTTCTCTCGTTTTCTTTGGTTCAGTTGATGGTGAGTGCGTCGGTCTGCGCCTCCATGGTCAGCTGGTTCTGTATGTCAGATAGTTTCTTCTTGAGCACTGCAATGCCCATCAGGAGGAGATTCTCGGGTTTTAACGCTCCTGTACTCTCCACGTTGAAGTAGAATTTGTTGGGTTTTCCGATAGCGTCAAAAGGAGCCTGTGCTGTGTGGTGAGGTGACCTGTGCTTCATACTGTGACCTCTGACCTTAGTGGGTGTGAGGGTATGGTGCTTGACTAATATAAATGTGGATGGAATGTGTGGAAGGTGATGTGATTTTTTTTTTTATATATATGCGTCTTCTTTTCTGCAAATGTGATGTATCTGAGAAATTATTAGAAGAAAGATTGGAAAAATGGGATAATAGAGGGAGTCAGACGCGCACACATACACACACACACACACAGAGATCCATATATGAGACGGAAATTCTTATTCGTTCACCTAAATTTCCTAACTCGGACTAGACGAAGAAAAAAAGAAACGTGAAAAGATGATAAAAAAAAAAAAAGAAACCTACTTTACAAACTTGAACTAAACGAAAGAAAATTTTTTTTAAACAGACGTACATCAACACATACATAAAACCCATCCATACATACGTGTGTTCTCATCGAGGGTGGAGTACTCGCTCTTGGGCCACTCCTCGGGCTTGGGCAGGAGTGTGTGTCGGAGTGAGTTGTCCGGGTCATACTCGAAGGCAACGCTGCTAGTTGGGTTCCACTTGGCGTGCTCCTTCCCGAACCCCTTCACTGCGTACGCACGGAGACGCAGCGACTGGCCCTTACGCAGCTTCACTATGAGGATGTCTGGGGGGGGTGAGGGTGAGGGTATAAGATTGTGAGAAAAAAACAAAAAAAACACATACATAAACACACACAAACGCACTCACCATCACTCTCCCCATACTCGCTGGCCTCGTCCTCCCTGTGTTTGGATGTGACTGGGATCACCCTCGCATCGGATGACTTGAGGTCGGCTGTGCTGATCTGCCTCGTGTGGTCATCCTGGCACTTGACGTCAAGGGTGAACTCAACGGAACACTCGGGGCAGTAGTCGGTGCAGGAACAGTCCTATAGGGGGAAGGGTGACTAGGTTATCATTATTTATTTAGGGTGAAGAGCGATTACATTATTATCTTTTATCTATCCACATCTTATCCACACACCCTTGAGTACTGCATCTGTTCTATCCGTTCGTCCGAGGTGAAGGGGATGAGGCCTATGCGGTGTGCTATGAATTCGTCGCTGAGCACGGTTGAGTTTTCCTCGAGCTGCACCCAGTCTATGGCGATGGTTGGGGTCTCAGCCATCAGGATGCGGCGGATGCTGTTTGACACGCTGCGGATGAGGGAGAATTGTTGTTTAGGTTGTTTGTGTGTGTGTGTGTGATTTTGTAGCGTTTAAATGTTTTCTTTGTTAAGGTTATTTTTGTGTGTATGATTTTGTTTGTGATTTCCTAGGTTGTAATTTGTATGTGTTAAGGTGTCAAAAAACTGCAATCGGTAAAGATTCGTAAGATGACCCATTTGATATCTCTTTACCTTTATAATGCAAATTAAACCTCAAATACTTATTCATATCACACCAAACAGTTATGCTGCTGAATTACAGAAAAAAAATATGAATAATTGTTTTTAGGTTTGGTTGGGTTAGTTTTGGTTAGGCTTATTTAACTGCAGCTCTGGGAAGGTTATGCTAACAAAGCAATTTTTTCTGCAGTGCATTATAAAGGTAAGGAGATATCGAGTGGTTAAGGAAACGAATCTTTTCCTGTGTTTTCTGTGTTATTCCAGTGTTACACCCGTCTCACTGTGAAGGACACCTGTGTGTTATGTAAGGTGCCTTCTGCACATATAACACACTCATGTATTGCTTGAACGTCACAAATCATTAGTTCCAGGGATATTTCATTTATATATCTAATTGTTATATATACATCTTCATATACGTAAACATCTAACAATCAAACTCCAAGCAATACACAAGTACCCCTCACACACACACACACCAGTCAGTCAGTCACTTCAAAACACACTATCCACATCATATCCATGCACATCGCATTACCTTAAATCCGTGTCTTCTATAGAGAATTTAATGTTTTCCTCCGTCAGTTCCATAAGGTTAAGGGAAGGCTGGTTGGCGTAGGGCATGCTGGTGGTGGTACAGTCTTATTTATTATACTTATAAGGTGATCTAATGGTTATTGTTATGTTATTGTTGTTGTTGTTTAGGGCTACGATGATTCCTGTGTGGATCCTATGAGGTTATTGTTGTGGTAAGGTTATAGCGGCGTGAGGTTAGGGTGAGCGGCGTTGTTTACTTGAAATGGTGTGTTCGGTGTGGTGGTGCGTCTCGTCTCATGCTATTATATGGTTTATGATTACAGATATTTACACATTATTCCCGGGATGGAGGCTATGGGTATTGATTAGCCTGTGACACCCGGCTCATAATAGTCTGACAAACTTGGCTCATACCTTGGGTGGACGTGTTTAGTTTATTAATTTTGGTCTCAAAGTTAAATTTTAGTTCCTGATCTCCATACTTTATCCAAAGATTTTTCTAAATGTAAAACATTATCATATTGATAGGCTCTTCTTCTTCTTCTTCATTGTTTTAGGGGGCTGGTTAAGCCATGGAACCACGGCCTTTAAAGCCCCAGCAGTGCAGGTTGCTTGTGGCAGTTACTCAAATGTTGATGAGCCCCAGACTGGGGTTAGATCCTGTCAAGTTGGCCTGACTTGCGTAGGAAGATTGCTGTATGTTTCATGGCTTGGAAGGCAGTGTTGGTGCTGAGGCTGTCACTACCAAGCAGGCTCTGCTTTCGCAGTCCGTATTCGTTCTGAAAATCAGGATCAAGCCAGTAGTTGCCCTTTTGCTCTACGCGAGGTTTCTGTCCATTCTGAGCTGGTCTAAGGACACCTGCGTTATCGTTTGACAGCTGTACCGCCCCAGTCAAACTCCCCATCTGATAATGTCCTCGGAGCGGATCGTGGTGGGCGCGAACGCCCAGTCAGGCTAAAGGGAGTATCACACTGGGTCCTCGAAAACCATGTTCGTGGTTCGCGCCTTTTTTTTTAAACGCGGAGCCGAAACCCACACGCGCCATCCCTTCCGCCGCTAGAAACAGGAGACGCTTGCGGACTTGCGGAAGCTCCTCAGGTAAATCATTCTAGTTGTCAACCACTCTATTGCAGGAAAAGTTCTTCGTATTATTAAGTCTTGATCTTCTCTTATATAGTTTGTTGGTGTGAACCCTAGTCCGATAATCCTCACTTATTCATCATAAACACCTTGAATAGTCTTATAAGCTTCAATCATTTCGCCTCCTGCCCTCCTGTACGCCAACGTTGGCAAGTCCAGCTTTTTCAGCCTTCCTCCATATGTTAATTCTTTCAGGAATGGAACTAGCTTTAAGAACATAAGAAAGTGAGGAACTACAAGAGGCCTTTCGGGCTACACGTGGTAGTTCCCTTAACCTGTCCCTCAAGACGAACTCCACCTGGCGTCCCCATCCATAACTGTATCCAATCTTCTCTTAAAACTTGCTATCCACTCTGCAATCCTATTTCTTTTTTAAATCTATACTTTTTAGCTTAAACCCATTAGGTACTTCTGATCGTTCTATCCTGTTTGCTTACCATAACACTTTGATCTATATCCCCTTTACTGATTCCCCTTTGTAGCTCTTTTTTGCCCACCGCCCAGACTGGACTTGCATACTCAAGTATTGGTCTTACCAAGGCCTAGTTATAGGGTACCAATATAAATGTAATGCTGGCAGAGGTAGGAAGGAGTGAATACTTCTAGTTTTTGACACTTTTTCTTGTTTCTTGCAGCAGGACGCCGCTACAAAGGCTACACCGACGGTCTACACTGACTCCCAACCCAAGTCCAAGTCCAAGGTCTGTGTTTATTTCAGTGTTTTCAGTTATTTGACTTTATTTATTATTTTTTTTATGGTAGTTTTGTAGTATTGACGTGTTATGGGGTGGGGAGGCTCATGGTATTATCGTTTATTTTTTATTTTTTCTATATGGCGTTTTATGTGTGTAAGAATATTAACCATGTATCAACTATTTGATTTTTACCTTTATTTATTATTTTTTTGGTGTTTGTATGTGTGTGTGTTTGTTTGTATTTAATATTCGCCTTGATAGCCTTGTGGTTGGGTCTCTCTCTCTCTCTCTCTCTCTCTCTCTCTCTCTCTCTCTCTCTCTCTCTCTCTCTCTCTCTCTCTCTCTCTCTCTCTCTCTCTCTCTCTCTCTCTTTTATGGATGTCACGTTCGTTCCTTATCAACTGTGTGAGAAAGAGATAAAAGAGAGTGAGAGATAAAAAAGAAGTATATTATTAGGTTGCTATTAAGTTCACTATAACATTAGAGAGAGAGAGAGAGAGAGAGAGAGAGAGAGAGAGAGAGAGAGAGAGAGAGAGAGAGAGAGAGAGAGAGAGAGAGAGAGAGAGAGAGAAATACATTAGTAATTACCACTTTTTTTTTTCAATCTATAGTTCCATTTAGTGTTCATCTCAGTCTTCGTCCTCACTCACCTTAGAAGAATTTTGATGATAATTGATTGCCTACAATTGTTTAGTTCCTGTAGTACTGTATATGTGCAAACAACCTCGTTAGGAATCTGTTATAGTATAGTGTGTTGGTTATTGCTCTTCTTCGTATACCTCTTTCTCTTCTTCTTCTCCTCCTCCTCCTCCTCCTCCTCCTCCTCCTCCTCCTCCTCCTCCTCCTCCTCCTCCTCCTCCTCCTCCTCCTCCTCTACTTAAATTGTGTGGAAGAACAGATCGTCTTTATAACCAGAAAAGTTTTTTTTAATACTTTTCTTGTTTCACTTCCTCCTCCTCCTCCTCCTCCTCCTCCTCCTCCCTCCTCCTCCTCCTCCTCCTCTAAGAGTACTTCCCGCCCCCCCTTAACAAAAAAAAAAGATTTATATTGTGCTTCGCGAAAGAAAAAAAACGCAAAGACGAGAATAAACAATAAGAAATTCTCAAGGGAAAGATTGTACTGCGGAAGAGGAAGACAATGCTATCCTCCTCCTCCTCCTCCTCCTCCTCCTTCTTCTCCTCCTGTGGCGTGAAGAGTGTTATTATCTGAACCTTCTCAGTTAAACATCTGGAGGAGAGAAAATGGGAGATGGGTAAATAATAGGTCTCTCTCTCTCTCTCTCTCTCTCTCTCTCTCTCTCTCTCTCTCTCTCTCTCTCTCTCTCTCTCTCTCTCTCTCTCTCTCTCTCACTAACTTGTTCAAATTTTACGTTCATTTTCTTGTCAACTGGATATTATTTTTCCTTTTATTTATTTATTTATTTATTTATTTATTTATTTTCATTCCTCAGTTGATATATATATATTTTTTTTTCCCATTTCCATCTTTATCCTCCTTTCCTTCACTCATCCTTTTCATCTTACTCCTCTTTCTTCATTTTCCTTCCTTCCTTCTTTCTTTCCTTCCTTCTTTCCTTCCTTCCTTCCTTCCTTCCTTCCTTCCTTCCTTCCTTCTTTCTTTCCTTCCTTCCTTCTCTGCATTCCATAATCCTCCTCTCATTTCTCCTCACCCATTTCCTAATCTTCTTATTCCTCCTCCTCCTCCTCCTCCTCCTCCTCCTCCTCCTCCTCCTCCTCCCTTTCTCCTCTTCTTCTACAGTTTAACGTTGATAAATGTAAAGAATAACACAGGAAATGATAATGATTGTGATGAGTGTTCAAGAAATTTATATATAGAAGACAGTAGCATTCTCTCTCTCTCTCTCTCTCTCTCTCTCTCTCTCTCTCTCTCTCTCTCTCTCTCTCTCTCTCTCTCTCTCTCTCTCTCTCTCTCTCAGGGCGGGGCTGCTTTGCCTTTCTTAATAATGACTGAGAGACATTTAGGAGAGGAGGAGGAGGAGGAGGAGGAGGAGGAAGAAGAGGAGGAGGATAAGATGATGAGGAAGAGGAGGATATGAGTATAGAAATGGAGGGAGGAATCTGAGTTTTGATGAAAGGGAGGAGGAGGAGAAGGAGGAGGAGGAGGGGAGGAGGAGGAGGAGGAGGAGGAGGAGGAGGAAGAGGAAATGATACCAATAATACGTCGCTGGATTTCGTCAAGGAGGTACACACACACACACACACACACACACACACACACACACACACACACACACACACACACACACACACACACACACACACACACACCCACATGGATCTGAAAACGTACATAATAAGAAAAGGAAGTAAATAACATAAAATAGACATCCTCCTCCTCCTCCTCCTCCTCCTCCTCCTCCTCCTCCTCCTCTTCCTCCTCCTCCTCCTCCTATCCCTTCCATATCCTCCTTCACACCGTCTCAATCTTCTCATTACTCTCCTTCTATCTTCCTCTCTTCCTTCATTCTCTGCAATACCACCTCCTCCTCCTCCTCTTCCTCTTCCTCTTCCTCTTCCTCTTGGCTTTCTCATAATCTCCTCTTCCTGTCTCATTTCTTACTCCTCCTCCTCTTCTTCCTCCTCCTCTTCCTCCTCTTTTTCCTTTCGTCTTCGTCTTCCTCATCTTCAGTCT
>JAPQNM010000015.1:4371608-4380725 GCA_029783475.1 Metacarcinus magister
GTCGGCCGTCAGCGACGGGCTCTTCTAGCTAGCATTAGATATTGGATATTGAAAATATTGGAAATATTGGAAATATCATTGCAGCATCTGATACACCTAATTAAACTGTACAACTGTCATTATGAATATTTGTTTTATGACTAATAATTACGCAGTAAAATGAAACTTAATATTTATATAAAAACATGACTTTCCTCCTCATTTTCCCGAAAGCTATTAGAGATATTGGAAATATCATTGCAGCATCTGATAGACCTAATTAAACTGTACAACTGTCATTATGAATATTTGTTCTATGACTAATAATTACGCAGTAAAATGAAACTTAATATATATATATATAAACATGACTTTCCACCTCATTTTCCCGAAAGCTATTAGAGATATTGGAAATATCATTGCAGCATCTGATACACCTAATTAAACTGTAAAACTGATACTATGAATATTTGTTCTATGACTAATAATTACGCAGTAAAATTAAACTTAATATTTATTTAAAAACATGACTTTCCTCCTCATTTTCTCGAAAGCTATTAGAGATATTGGAAATATCATTGCAGCATCTGATACACCTAATTAAACTGTACAACTGTCATTATGAATATTTGTTCTATGACTAATAATTACGCAGTAAAATGAAACTTAATATTTATATAAAA
This sequence comes from Metacarcinus magister, assembly GCA_029783475.1. NCBI lineage: Eukaryota > Metazoa > Arthropoda > Malacostraca > Decapoda > Cancridae > Metacarcinus > Metacarcinus magister. Next base: position 4,372,271 of record JAPQNM010000015.1, read on the forward strand.
ACATGATTTTCCTCCTCATTTTCTCGAAAGCTATTAGAGATATTGGAAATATCACTGCAGCATCTGATGGACCTAATTAAACTGTAAAACTGACATTATGAATATTTGTTCTATGACTAATAATTACGCAGTAAAATGAAACTATATATTTATATAAAAACATGACTTTCCTCCTCATTTTCTCGAAAGCTATTAGAGATATTGGAAATATCATTGCAGCATCTGATAGACCTGATTAAAATCTACTACTGTCATTATGAATATTTTCACTAGTACTAATAAATACTGAATTTTACTTTTTTAAAAATTACTTTCTTCCTCGTTTTCTCGAAAGCTATTAGAGATATTGGAAATATCATTGCATCATCTGATACACCTAATTCAACTGTACTACTGATATTATGAATATTTGTTCTATGACTAATAATTACGCAGTAAAATGAAAACGTAATTTTATATAAAAACATGACTTTTCCTCCTCATTTTCTCGAAAGCTATTAGAGATATTGGAAATATCATTGCAGCATCTGATAGACCTAATTAAACTGTACAACTGATATTATGAATATTTGTTCTATGACTAATAATTACGCAGTAAAATGAAACTTAATATTTATATAAAAACATGACTTTCCTCCTCATTTTCTCGAAAGCTATTAGAGATATTGGAAATATCATTGCAGCATCTGATACACCTAATTAAACTGTACAACTGTATTATGAATATTTGTTCTATGACTAATAATTACGCAGTAAAATGAAACTTAATATTTATATAAAAACATGACTTTCCTCCTCATTTTCTCGAAAGCTATTAGAGATATTGGAAATATCATTGCAGCATCTGATACACCTAATTAAACTGTACAACTGTCATTATGAATATTTGTTCTATGACTAATAATTACGCAGTAAAATGAAACTTAATATTTATATAAAAACATGACTTTCCTCCTCATTTTCTCGAAAGCTATTAGAGATATTGGAAATATCATTGCAGCATCTGATACACCTAATTAAACTGTACAACTGATATTATGAATATTTGTTCTATGACTAATAATTACGCAGTAAAATGAAACTTAATATTTATATAAAAACATGACTTTCCTCCTCATTTTCTCGAAAGCTATTAGAGATATTGGAAATATCATTGCAGCATCTGATACACCTAATTAAACTGTACAACTGTCATTATGAATATTTGTTCTATGACTAATAATTACGCAGTAAAATGAAACTTAATATTTATATAAAAACATGACTTTCCTCCTCATTTTCCCGAAAGCTATTAGAGATATTGGAAATATCATTGCAGCATCTGATACACCTAATTAAACTGTACAACTGTCATTTGAATATTTGTTCTATGACTAATAATTACGCAGTAAAATGAAACTTAATATTTATATAAAAACATGACTTTCCTCCTCATTTTCTCGAAAGCTATTAGAGATATTGGAAATATCATTGCAGCATCTGATAGACCTAATTAAACTGTACAACTGATATTATGAATATTTGTTCTATGACTAATAATTACGCAGTAAAATTAAACTTAATATTTATTTAAAAACATGACTTTCCTCCTCATTTTCTCGAAAGCTATTAGAGATATTGGAAATATCATTGCAGCATCTGATACACCTAATTAAACTGTACAACTGTCATTATGAATATTTGTTCTATGACTAATAATTACGCAGTAAAATGAAACTTAATATTTATATATAAAACATGACTTTCCTCCTCATTTTCTCGAAAGCTATTAGAGATATTGGAAATATCATTGCAGCATCTGATACACCTAATTAAACTGTACAACTGATCATTATGAATATTTGTTCTATGACTAATAATTACGCAGTAAAATGAAACTTAATATTTATATAAAAACATGACTTTCCTCCTCATTTTCTCGAAAGCTATTAGAGATATTGGAAATATCATTGCAGCATCTGATACACCTAATTAAACTGTACAACTGATATTATGAATATTTGTTCTATGACTAATAATTACGCAGTAAAATGAAACTTAATATTTATATAAAAACATGACTTTCCTCCTCATTTTCTCGAAAGCTATTAGAGATATTGGAAATATCATTGCAGCATCTGATACACCTAATTAAAACTGTACAACTGTATTATGAATATTTGTTCTATGACTAATAATTACGCAGTAAAATGAAACTTAATATTTATATAAAAACATGACTTTCCTCCTCATTTTCTCGAAAGCTATTAGAGATATTGGAAATATCATTGCAGCATCTGATACACCTAATTAAACTGTACAACTGATATTATGAATATTTGTTCTATGACTAATAATTACGCAGTAAAATGAAACTTAATATTTATATAAAAACATGACTTTCCTCCTCATTTTCTCGAAAGCTATTAGAGATATTGGAAATATCATTGCAGCATCTGATACACCTAATTAAACTGTACAACTGTCATTATGAATATTTGTTCTATGACTAATAATTACGCAGTAAAATGAAACTTAATATTTATATAAAAACATGACTTTCCTCCTCATTTTCTCGAAAGCTATTAGAGATATTGGAAATATCATTGCAGCATCTGATAGACCTAATTAAACTGTACAACTGTCATTATGAATATTTGTTCTATGACTAATAATTACGCAGTAAAATGAAACTTAATATTTATATAAAAACATGACTTTCCTCCTCATTTTCTCGAAAGCTATTAGAGATATTGGAAATATCATTGCAGCATCTGATAGACCTAATTAAAATCTACTACTGTCATTATGAATATTTTCACTAGTACTAATAAATACTGAATTTTACTTTTTTTTAAAATTACTTTCTTCCTCGTTTTCTCGAAAGCTATTAGAGATATTGGAAATATCATTGCATCATCTGATACACCTAATTCAAACTGTACAACTGATATTATGAATATTTGTTCTATGACTAATAATTACGCAGTAAAATAAAACCGTATTTTTATATAAAAACATGACTTTCCTCGTCATTTTCTCGAAAGCTATTAGAGATATTGGAAATATAATTGCAGCATCTGATAGACCTAATTAAACTGTACAACTGATATTATGAATATTTGTTCTATGACTAATAATTACGCAGTAAAATGAAACTTAATATTTATATAAAAACATGACTTTCCTCCTCATTTTCTCGAAAGCTATTAGAGATATTGGAAATATCATTGCAGCATCTGATAGACCTAATTAAACTGTACAACTGATCATTATGAATATTTGTTCTATGACTAATAATTACGCAGTAAAATGAAACTTAATATTTATATAAAAACATGACTTTCCTCCTCATTTTCTCGAAAGCTATTAGAGATATTGGAAATATCATTGCAGCATCTGATAGACCTAATTAAACTGTACAACTGATCATTATGAATATTTGTTCTATGACTAATAATTACGCAGTAAAATGAAACTTAATATTTATATAAAAACATGACTTTCCTCCTCATTTTCTCGAAAGCTATTAGAGATATTGGAAATATCATTGCAGCATCTGATAGACCTAATTAAACTGTACAACTGTCATTATGAATATTTGTTCTATGACTAATAATTACGCAGTAAAATGAAACTTAATATTTATTTAAAAACATGACTTTCCTCCTCATTTTCTCGAAAGCTATTAGAGATATTGGAAATATCATTGCAGCATCTGATAGACCTAATTAAACTGTACAACTGATCATTATGAATATTTGTTCTATGACTAATAATTACGCAGTAAAATGAAACTTAATATTTATATAAAAACATGACTTTCCTCCTCATTTTCTCGAAAGCTATTAGAGATATTGGAAATATCATTGCAGCATCTGATAGACCTAATTAAACTGTACAACTGATCATTATGAATATTTGTTCTATGACTAATAATTACGCAGTAAAATGAAACTTAATATTTATATAAAAACATGACTTTCCTCCTCATTTTCTCGAAAGCTATTAGAGATATTGGAAATATCATTGCAGCATCTGATACACCTAATTAAACTGTACAACTGTATTATGAATATTTGTTCTATGACTAATAATTACGCAGTAAAATGAAACTTAATATTTATATAAAAACATGACTTTCCTCCTCATTTTCTCGAAAGCTATTAGAGATATTGGAAATATCATTGCAGCATCTGATAGACCTAATTAAACTGTACAACTGATATTATGAATATTTGTTCTATGACTAATAATTACGCAGTAAAATGAAACTTAATATTTATATAAAAACATGACTTTCCTCCTCATTTTCTCGAAAGCTATTAGAGATATTGGAAATATCATTGCAGCATCTGATACACCTAATTAAACTGTACAACTGTCATTATGAATATTTGTTCTATGACTAATAATTACGCAGTAAAATGAAACTTAATATTTATATAAAAACATGACTTTCCTCCTCATTTTCTCGAAAGCTATTAGAGATATTGGAAATATCATTGCAGCATCTGATACACCTAATTAAACTGTACAACTGTCATTATGAATATTTGTTCTATGACTAATAATTACGCAGTAAAATGAAACTTAATATTTATATAAAAACATGACTTTCCTCCTCATTTTCTCGAAAGCTATTAGAGATATTGGAAATATCATTGCAGCATCTGATACACCTAATTAAACTGTACAACTGATATTATGAATATTTGTTCTATGACTAATAATTACGCAGTAAAATGAAACTTAATATTTATATAAAAACATGACTTTCCTCCTCATTTTCTCGAAAGCTATTAGAGATATTGGAAATATCATTGCAGCATCTGATACACCTAATTAAACTGTACAACTGTCATTATGAATATTTGTTCTATGACTAATAATTACGCAGTAAAATGAAACTTAATATTTATATAAAAACATGACTTTCCTCCTCATTTTCTCGAAAGCTATTAGAGATATTGGAAATATCATTGCAGCATCTGATAGACCTAATTAAACTGTACAACTGTCATTATGAATATTTGTTCTATGACTAATAATTACGCAGTAAAATGAAACTTAATATTTATATAAAAACATGACTTTCCTCCTCATTTTCTCGAAAGCTATTAGAGATATTGGAAATATCATTGCAGCATCTGATACACCTAATTAAACTGTACAACTGTCATTATGAATATTTGTTCTATGACTAATAATTACGCAGTAAAATGAAACTTAATATTTATATAAAAACATGACTTTCCTCCTCATTTTCTCGAAAGCTATTAGAGATATTGGAAATATTATTGCAGCATCTGATAGACCTAATTAAAATCTACTACTGTCATTATGAATATTTTCATAGTACTAATAAATACTGAATTTTACTTTTTTTAAAATTACTTTCTTCCTCGTTTTCTCGAAAGCTATTAGAGATATTGGAAATATCATTGCATCATCTGATACACCTAATTCAACTGTACAACTGATATTATGAATATTTGTTCTATGACTAATAATTACGCAGTAAAATAAAACCGTATTTTTATATAAAAACATGACTTTCCTCGTCATTTTCTCGAAAGCTATTAGAGATATTGGAAATATAATTGCAGCATCTGATAGACCTAATTAAACTGTACAACTGATATTATGAATATTTGTTCTATGACTAATAATTACGCAGTAAAATGAAACTTAATATTTATATAAAAACATGACTTTCCTCCTCATTTTCTCGAAAGCTATTAGAGATATTGGAAATATCATTGCAGCATCTGATAGACCTAATTAAACTGTACAACTGATATTATGAATATTTGTTCTATGACTAATAATTACGCAGTAAAATGAAACTTAATATTTATATAAAAACATGACTTTCCTCCTCATTTTCTCGAAAGCTATTAGAGATATTGGAAATATCATTGCAGCATCTGATACACCTAATTAAACTGTACAACTGTCATTATGAATATTTGTTCTATGACTAATAATTACGCAGTAAAATGAAACTTAATATTTATATAAAAACATGACTTTCCTCCTCATTTTCTCGAAAGCTATTAGAGATATTGGAAATATCATTGCAGCATCTGATAGACCTAATTAAACTGTACAAACTGACATTATGAATATTTGTTCTATGACTAATAATTACGCAGTAAAATGAAACTTAATATTTATATAAAAACATGACTTTCCTCCTCATTTTCTCGAAAGCTATTAGAGATATTGGAAATATCATTGCAGCATCTGATACACCTAATTAAACTGTACAACTGATCATTATGAATATTTGTTCTATGACTAATAATTACGCAGTAAAATGAAACTTAATATTTATATAAAAACATGACTTTCCTCCTCATTTTCTCGAAAGCTATTAGAGATATTGGAAATATTATTGCAGCATCTGATAGACCTAATTAAAATCTACTACTGTCATTATGAATATTTTCACTAGTACTAATAAATACTGAATTTTACTTTTTTTAAAATTACTTTCTTCCTCGTTTTCTCGAAAGCTATTAGAGATATTGGAAATATCATTGCATCATCTGATACACCTAATTCAACTGTACAACTGATATTATGAATATTTGTTCTATGACTAATAATTACGCAGTAAAATAAAACCGTATTTTTATATAAAAACATGACTTTCCTCGTCATTTTCTCGAAAGCTATTAGAGATATTGGAAATATAATTGCAGCATCTGATAGACCTAATTAAACTGTACAACTGATATTATGAATATTTGTTCTATGACTAATAATTACGCAGTAAAATGAAACTTAATATTTATTTAAAAACATGACTTTCCTCCTCATTTTCTCGAAAGCTATTAGAGATATTGGAAATATCATTGCAGCAGCTGATACACCTAATTAAACTGTACAACTGATATTATGAATATTTTTTCTATGACTAATAATTACGCAGTAAAATGAAACTTAATATTTATTTAAAAACATGACTTTCCTCCTCATTTTCTCGAAAGCTATTAGAGATATTGGAAATATCATTGCAGCATCTGATACACCTAATTAAACTGTACAACTGTCATTATGAATATTTGTTCTATGACTAATAATTACGCAGTAAAATGAAACTTAATATTTATTTAAAAACATGACTTTCCTCCTCATTTTCTCGAAAGCTATTAGAGATATTGGAAATATCATTGCAGCATCTGATACACCTAATTAAACTGTACAACTGTGATTATGAATATTTGTTCTATGACTAATAATTACGCAGTAAAATGAAACTTAATATTTATATAAAAACATGACTTTCCTCCTCATTTTCCCGAAAGCTATTAGAGATATTGGAAATATCACTGCAGCATCTGATACACCTAATTAAACTGTACAACTGTCATTATGAATATTTGTTCTATGACTAATAATTACGCAGTAAAATAAACTTAATATTTATATAAAAACATGACTTTCCTCCTCATTTTCTCGAAAGCTATTAGAGATATTGGAAATATCACTGCAGCATCTGATAGACCTAATTAAACTGTAAAACTGAAATTATGAATATTTGTTCTATGACTAATAATTACGCAGTAAAATTAAACTTTATATTTATATAAAAACATGACTTTCCTCCTAATTTTCTCGAAAGCTATTAGAGATATTGGAAATATCATTGCAGCATCTGATACACCTAATTAAACTGTACAACTGTCATTATGAATATTTGTTCTATGACTAATAATTACGCAGTAAAATGAAACTTAATATTTTTATATAAACATAACTTTTCTCCTCATTTCCTCGAAAGCTATTAGAGATATTGGAAATATTATTGCAGCATCTGATACACCTAATTAAACTGTACAACTGTCATTATGAATATTTGTTCTATGACTAATAATTACGCAGTAAAATGAAACTTAATATTTATATAAAAACATGAATTTCCTCCTCATTTTCTCGAAAGCTATTAGAGATATTGGAAATATCACTGCAGCATCTGATAGACCTAATTAAACTGTAAACTGAAATTATGAATATTTGTTCTATGACTAATAATTACGTCAGTAAAATGAAACTTTATATTTATATAAAAACATGACTTTCCTCCTCATTTTCTCGAAAGCTATTAGAGATATTGGAAATATCATTGCAGCATTCTGATACACCTAATTAAACTGTACAACTGTCATTATGAATATTTGTTCTATGACTAATAATTACGCAGTAAATGAAACTTAATATATATTTAAAAACATGAATTTCCTCCTTATTTTCTCGAAAGCTATTAAAGATATTGGAAATATCATTGCAACATCTGATACACCTAATTAAACTGTACAACTGATATTATGAATATTTGTTCTATGACTAATAATTACGCAGTATAATTAAACTTTATATTTATATAAAACATGACTTTCCTCCTCATTTTCCCGAAAGCTATTAGAGATATTGGAAATATCATTGCAGCATCTGATGCACCTAATTA
>JAPQNM010000015.1:4388138-4393138 GCA_029783475.1 Metacarcinus magister
TCTGGATTTGGTTAGTACTTATATATGTTTTGGTTCTGTCTCGATAATCTCAGGTATCTAGTGATATTTTAGCTCTCTACGGTAGGGAGGGGGGGGGGAATAAATGAGACCGTTGGAGTGTGTTGGGTTGGTGGGGGGGGGGGGGGAAACGGTAAACAATTGGGGAGGGGATGGGGGGAGTAGGGAGGGGAAGGGTGAGGTGAGAAAAAGTTCCGGAAGGACAAGTTGGAAAAGGAACGGGCGGGGGGAGTGGCGTTGGTTTGGGAATTAGTCGTTTTATCGCTTCTTCACGTCTTTCGTTCGTTCCAACTAGAGGGGTGTACGGAGGGGGGTCGAGGGGAGGGGGGGGGGGGGGGGAGGAGGGGGGCTTGGGGAGGAGATTTTGGGAATTGGTAGGGGAACTCTTTTCAGTCTTAGGGGGGAACTCGGGTGGCCGGGCTGGTGTGGGTGGAAGGGAGTTGAGGTGAAGGTGGAAAAGGATGTGTCGGGTTGCGGAGGGTCTTTGGGGAAACCTGCGTCCCTTGGGTCGGGAGTAGAAAGTTTTCCTTTGCGTGGGGGGGGGCCGTGAGTGGCTTGGAGGGGGGGAAGTTGGGGGGGACGCGGGAAACTCCAATAAAACTAAAGGATTCTTTCTTTATTATTGTCTTTTTATCGCTCACTTTTCTTACATTTTTCTACTCACTTTTTTTCTTTTTAATTGAAGTTATATGTGAGTCTCTGATTAAAGTTGGCTTGGTTGTTTTCGAGTAAGCTGTAGAGAAATGTTTAGGACGGGTTTGGGCTTTTTGATTGTTATCCGAGCTTCATGCCTTCATCACGGGGATAGCTGGTGAGCACGTTGGTAGGAATATCGTCGTTTCTTTCATGAGGTGAATGGTAGAGAACTATTTAGGCACCCCATGTGGTTGATTGTATGGGCTAACCTGTTCAGGTGTGGAGGGGCTAGGGAATTTGGGATTATAGCCGCGGTCTAGCTTTTATTATGTTTTTTAAGGTCTCTCACGTAAGGCGTTTTGAGGGCTAGTAGTGTCGATTTTGTGGTCTCTTGTTTTGACTTCTTAAGGGATCAGTAAAGCACCGCGTCTGTTGACACTGTGCAACCGTGTATCTGTGGAGGGCGGATAGGGGATGAGGTAAGGACGATAAAAGAAGTTAATGAGAACGAGTAATTAGATGGAGGATGAAAAAAAGTGTAAGGAAGGAGTTGGGGAAGGTAGGAAGCAAGAGAATGAAGGGAAAGTTTTTTACTTATTCACTGACACTTTCACGTTATTGCATGGCAGCAAGAGTACTAAAGGATGACCTGGCTCAGGGTAAGGGTGATCGTCGTGCCGTTCTTTGATCCGGCGATTGGGGGGAGGGGCGGGGATGAAGGGGGAAGGAATTCGCGACAGAGGTGGTTCCGGTGGTCTCGGGAAGTAAGCAGACTGAATGTCGTCTTTCGACATGTTATTTTCGTTTATAATTTACTCATTCGTTTTCTATTTGCTCAGAGAACATTACGTATTTTACATGTGATGATTAGATATTTTTTTTCAGTTGATACTGAATCAAAGAAGATTTGCACTATAGCTAGAGAATGGACAGGAGTTAGAGGAACGATGAGTGGTAAAATGGGGATTAAGAATAAGATTCTTTTTGCGAAGAGGAGAGGGGAGGTGGGAGGCGATAAGAAGGGGGGAACTCTGGCAAGAGTATGAGAGGAAAAAGGGAAAAATAAAAATAGTCGAGGGAACAAGAGGAAAACATTTGGACGAAATTGCGGAGGGGGGACAAGGGAAAAACACAAAAAAATGGCGAGGGGGGAATCAGAAAGAAGAAAAAGGAAGAGTAAGGTGGAGGGTGGGGGACGGTGTGAAAAGATAGATAAGAAAGAAAATGAAACCATAGGCTGGCCGAAAAGTAGTTGGGGGTAGGCGATGGACAATAAATTTTGACGAATGTAGGATTGGATTATAAAGAGGATGGCGTGGTGATATAAGGGGAATTGATTAAGAGATAATCGGGGGGTTGAAAGAAAATGAAGAGTGTGGTGGGGGGAGGACCGAGGCAATTTCGATTTCGTGAGATAGGAAGGGACAAGTTTCTTTGTAAATGTTGGTGGGAAAGATAGTGTGGGGGGGTGTAATAAAGGATGGATGGTGTGACGGGTGGTTTTAGGGGGGGTGGGATATAAGAAGTGTATAAAAAGGGGAATCGTCGGATGGGGGGAAAGATAAGGTAGGTGGGAAATCTGGGGGGGGAGTAAGTGAAAATTAGTGTGTGTGGAAGACAAGAAAAGGTTCGCGAATACAAAGAATTAAAATTTTAATAGGAAAAAAAAATGGGAATGGTGATAAGAATTGTGAAATTATGGAGTGTAATAATAAAAGATAAAGAAGTAAAAGGGTGGGTAGGAAGGCGGAAAGGGAAAGAAGCAGAGTGTCGATTTGAAAGATCTACGCCGGGAAAGCGGAAAAAAAACAAATGGAGGGGGGGTATATAGGAATGGTGACTGGAAACGACGGTGTTGAAAGAAGTCAGTAAAGAGGCGTCAAGGGAGGGGGGGAGAAAGGGGACCCAAGGACAGGGCGGAGGGCGGGGGGGGGGCGGGGGGGGGCGGAAAATGCGGTGTTGGGAGGGGAAAAAAGGGGAAAGAGAGAAGAAAAAAGGGGGGGGGAAGGAAAAGGTGGGGGTGAGGGGGCAAAAAGACATAACAAAAACACGGTTATGATTTGTTTTGTAATACTGCGGCCCATCGCGGCTGACTGTGTCCGATGCTGTTTGTAGTTGCCTTGTCGTTTGTTCAGTTTTTTTTGTTGTGATTTGCTGTTTCTTGCTTTTCCCGAGTCTGAGATCCTCTTTACACGTGTTGTCTGGGCTTTAGGTGTATGTAGGGGGGGTTTTGGGGCGCGGTGTGGAGTGAGGGGGTGGGGGCGAGGCGGGGGCTTCGCCATTTGGGTGTGCTCGGTGGGTTGGTGGTTTCGGTGTGGGCGGGGGCCGGTGGGGGGCTAGGGGCGGGGTGGGGCCGAGGTTTTAAGAGAGTTGATCCGATGTGTACCTCGCTCGTGAAGAGCGATATTGGTTGATAATATCTGTGGAGATTTTTTCAGATAGAGTCGAGGCGAGAGGTGAACACCCCCCTTGAGGAGAGAGGATCTACGGCGAGGGAGAGTTGAAGGGAGAGGAGATGCAGACCGAGAAGTTTTTGACGGCTAGGTGTTGGACGGAGAAGAGAAGCTGTAGGGCGAAGAATCGTAGCCTTTGGGGAGGGTGAAGCCACCCCGTCATGCCCTCAGACGTCAGTAGAGTAAACGTTAACGTTGATCTCGAGTTAGTTTTTTCTGCACGCTTGTATGGTTCCGCGTCGGGGATTGAGTGCATGTCGGTTCTACGTTACACTAGCGGTATTAGGAGGAGAGTGCTCTTCTACTCTGATATGGACTCGAGATCTGGATGAGTCTGGTTGTGATTTTACTGACCGAGGATAGTGTAAGAGTCTTTGAGATCTATATAGATTCGAGAGGCTTAGTTGCGTTTTATGGGTTCTTTGAGAGGTTCGGGTGATGTATTGTTTGCGTGTCTAAATTATTTCGGTTGGATCAGGATTCTGCGTGATGTGAGAGGAGAGAGAGAGGCGATTTGAAGAGAGAGGATGAATGGAACTGTATGGTGAGTGAGTTCAGGAGGACCGAGAGGGGAGTAGGGACAGGGATTGGACTGACGACTGAGGGGACGTGGTGTAATATGAGAGAGAGTACGAGAGGCGTAGATGATCGTGATTCGTGTGAGAAGGGACACAATGGGTGGGTAGCAAGTGAGGACTGCTTACAGAGAAAAAAAAAAACGCCTGTTTTTTTTGTTATCTGGCTACCACCTTCTTTTCCTCCCTGCACTTGTCCCCTACTCTGTGTTTTACCCTCTCTCCGCACTCCTTCTTACCTCCCCCATCCTCCTCCTACCTCCTTCTTCCCGACTTGTGTAAACACTGATCTGAGTTTCTCTTTTCTAATGGATGCTTCCCAATTGTTATCTTCCATTTTTTTAAGGTTTTTTTGAAGTTTGTTTTATATTTCTTTGTCTTGTGGGAGGGTATCTACCATTCAGCATGAATTAATACAGAACGAAGTACCTCTGACAATCTAGTTTACGTAAATTACTTAGTCTTCTGATTCCCATTATCAATGTGTTATTCTTGCGTCGCAACTTCTGTTCTATCAGGTACAGCTGTATAGTTCCATTCTCCCCGGCACTTTTCTGTTTTTCGTATTTATTCATACTATAAATTTCAATATTTTTTTTTTTATACTTTTTTATCTATATATATTTCTCATTTATGTAGGTAATACATACTATTTAAAACCGGTCAATAAGTCGACCAATCTTTGATGCATATATTATATAGCATGACGTTATGTTAAATTGCTCAATAGATTTTTATGTAATGTTCTTCGGTGTGCGTATTAATAATTAGTTATAGGTTTTGTAGCTACCATCTCGCTCCCCCGCAAATCGCGCATGACGATCTACACACGGTGTAAGTGCACCCCAAAACAAAATAATCAAGACCTAATTGGCTTAAGTTAACACTTATCCCTAGTACCGTTAACCAAGAGAACGACCATCCTGCGGATTCGCAGACCGAGCTCTACCATACTAGATCTAGTCTCTCAGTACTATTACTACTAAAAGCAACCTAAAAAAACACAAAAAAAAAACAAAATAAAAAATAAAAAAAAAATTATATAATTATTTTAATAACACAGAGAAAAAATAACAAAATAGAATGAAAAGTTTTAAAATTAAAATTCTAAATTAAAAAATAATATGTAAATCTCTACATTAATATATAGTATGGAATTCTAGGATGTACCCGAGAACTAACTCTATTTATCTGCCCTTTGTTTTGGGTGGTCGATGTTAGATACAAAGATTGAGTGGTGTCGTCCGGTCCAATAATGGGAGAGATCTTTTACTAATTCATGAGAGGATGTGAAGGAGTACTTTCCTTACGTTCATCT
>JAPQNM010000015.1:4398138-4448138 GCA_029783475.1 Metacarcinus magister
GTTTATCGATTTATCTCAATTTATTATTTCTACCTATCTATCTCTCTTTCTACAACCCATCTTTCTCTCTCTACAGGTGTCTCTCTCTTTCTCTACAGGTATCTTTCTCTCTTTATACAGGTGTTTTTCTCTCTCCCACTCACCTTTCCTCCTCTCCTTCTGTACAGGTGGAATGGACAAACTCAGGTGAGCTGTTGGCCGTGGCGGGACACCTGCCTGACGAAGGGTGTACCGTAGGCGCCGCTACAGCCAACCCTGTGAGGAATGTGGTTAAGTTCTACACCCGAAGTGGTACTGTACGATACACACACCACTTACCTCTAGGCCAGGTGAGTGTAGGTGTGTGTGTGTGTGTGTGTGTGTGTGTGTTTATGCTTCCAATCCTACACCTATCTATCCTATTCCATTGTAACCTAATCTAACCAAACCAAAGCAAACCAAACCTAATCTAACCTAACCTAACCTAACCTAACCTAACCTAACCTAACCTAACCTAACCTCACTCCCTCCTTTCAGCACCCGGTCACTGCACTTACCTGGGGTCACAACGACAAGCGTGTGTTCGTGGCCACCGGGATGCACCTCCACATCGGGCGTGTGTCTCGGCGTGTGGCGTCCCTGCAGCTGCTATGTCGCCTGGCTATCAAAAGTCGCGTCACAGAGGAAGATAAAGTGAGTCGCCTCCCGCTGCCCCGCCGTTTGAAAGCCTTGGTGACGGCACTCTACACGCAGACGATCAGGGTGAGTTTTTGTGTGTGTGTGTGTGGGTGTGGGAGGGGGCTGTTTGTGTTGTGTGTGTGCGAGTGAGAGAAAGAGTATGAAAGTGAGAGAAATATTTCCCTCAACAATCAATACCCTTACCCATCTTTTCCCCGCAGTGTTACATACCAAGCGCGAGGGAGCTGAGAGAGTTTGTGACAAGACCGCCGTGCCCTAGTCAACGCCTCCACTGCACCATGATCAGGCACGACGAAGACCTGGTGCCCACGCCTGGTGCCTGCTACACCCTTTACCTGGAGTACCTCGGAGGCCTCGTACCGCTACTCAAGGGGAAGAGGACCAGCAAGATACGACCTGAGTTTGTCATTTTTGATCCACAAGTTGGTGAGTTGAAGTGTGTGTTTGTGTTGTGTGTGTTTTTGTTGTGTGTGTGTGTTTGTTGTGTGTGTGTGTGTGTGTTGTAGTAGGAGGAGGAGGAGAAGAAGAAAGAGGAGGAGCAGGAGGAGGAATAATGAGTGATAAATCTAAGTATTAAAGAAGATTTTTCCTTGTTTTCCTCCTTTCTTTCTCTTTCTTTCTTTCCCTTCTTCCCTCCCTCTCCCTCCCTTCCCCTTCCCTCCTTCATTTCTTCTACCCTCCCCTCTTTCTCCTCACCACACTTCCCCTCCCACAGATGAGGTGTTTGGCAAGGATGGTGGAGGTGGGGGCTGTGGAGTGGGTGGAGGGCTGGGTGGGGGTGCTGGTGGCTCCCTCCCCAACGGACACCCCGCCCTCAGTGACACGTCAGACACAGAGTACGAGGACATGTGTGCCTCCCCTCGTCTGCAGCGGAGGAGGAAGCTGAAGAGGAGGTGAGGGCAGATGAAATACGTCAATAAATGAAATAGAAAATAATGTACTCATAAAATTCTGCTTCAAATCCTTTTTAAAATTTTTTGATCCAATTTAAGAGAATTCGATCCCATTATAAGTGATTGAATCCTATTTTTTGTAGGATCCGAGAACGTCTTGAGAGTGAGACGGACGAATTGGTCTACCTGGACACGCTACCTGAGGTGAGAGAGAGAGAGAGAGAGAGAGAGAGAGAGAGAGAGAGAGAGAGAGAGAGAGAGAGAGAGAGAGAGAGAGAGAGAGAGAGAGAGAGAGCCAGCCAGCCAGCCAGCCTATCTCCTTCCTAAGCTACTCTCATCACTTTATGTAACTCCCTAACAAAAGTTTTTCCCCTCCTTCTCTTTCTTGCTCCTTCCTCCTTTCATTTCTTCAGTTATTCTCCTTTTCTTTACTCTCCTTCACCCATCTGTCTTCCCTCCCTTCTTCCTTCCCTTTCTCTCTTCATTTCCGTCCATCATACTTCCCTCCCTACCTCCCTCCCTCCTTCCTTCCTTCCTTCCTACAAATAAATTCCTTCCAGCCCTGCACTTCCCTCCCTCCCTCCTTTTCTTTTCTCTCTCCATCTCTCACTTCTCACATTTACTCTCCCTTCTCCTCCCTCCTTCTCTTCCCCTTTTTTACTCATTTTCTCTCATGAACACCCGTGATTTTGAGAATAACTTGTGTTTAAAAAATTCATTCACTCATTCATTCACTGTTATCCATTTTTCTCCCAAATTTTGTGAAGAACTCGTGAAAAAAAACACATACACACTCCCCTCACTCACACTTCCACACACTCCCCTCACTCACACCTTCACACACTCCCCTCACTCACACTCCTCTCACTCACTTTCCC
The DNA here is from genome assembly GCA_029783475.1 of Metacarcinus magister. Classification (NCBI taxonomy): domain Eukaryota; kingdom Metazoa; phylum Arthropoda; class Malacostraca; order Decapoda; family Cancridae; genus Metacarcinus; species Metacarcinus magister. The sequence goes on from JAPQNM010000015.1 coordinate 4,400,588, forward strand.
TCAAACTAACCATCCCTTTCCCCTCACACTAGCCCTCCATTCCCCTTCTTTTCCCTCACTCACCCATCTTTTCCCTCACTCACCCATCTTTCCCCTCACTCACCCATCTTTCCTCTCACTCACAGCAACATCGCCTCGTGGAAGTCACCTCAAACATCTGGGGCACCAAGTTCAAGCTTCACGGTGTTGCCTCCTCCCTGCCAGCCAACTTAGGTCAGGTCACCTACAAGACCTCACTCCTGCACCTCCAGCCCCGCCAGATGACCCTCGTGATCACTGAGCTGCGCGAGGACATCCCACCAAGACCTGACCCCAATTTCAACCCCAATGTCTTCTCAGAGGATGAGGAGGAGCTGGGTAGCTCAAGTGAGGTCAAGTGAGGTTGTGTTGGGGTTAATTTAAAGTTATTTTAGGTTATTATGGGGATATTTTAAGGTTATTTTAAGGTTATTTTGGGGTTAGGCTAGGTTAGGTTACTTTACGTAAGGCTGGTGTCCTATAGCATATCCTTGTGAATCCTTGGTGATGCATGAGGTTAGGTTAGGTTAGGTTGGTTTCCTACAGCATATCCTTCTGTATCCTTGGTGACGTGTGATATCCTTTCAGCTGACCGCCTGGCCACACGCCGCCCCACTGACCACTCATCGGACGTGCCTGCCATCGCCCCAATGACACCACGCCGCACGCCCTCATCCTACTCACGCCAGGGCCTGCACACCACGCCCTGGGAAGTAGCAGCGCCCCCTAGACCAACACCACAGGACACGGGCGGGGCTGAGGTGGAGGCTGGGGTAGAGGGCGTGGCTGGGGACTCTGAAAGGACTGGTGTTCAGGACTTAGAGGAACATCCTTACGTGGACTTAGCAACCCCGGAAATGCTGCAGCTGAGGGAGGGCTTAAGGGCGGAGATGAGGGGAGAGAATCACGTGGCCCTGCACCTCCCCCCCAACCACCACCCAGTACACCTCCCCTCACCCCTCCCTCAGGAACCACACATGTTCTCTGTGATGCGTGGGTCAGCCCCTTCCAGCCCACCTAAACACTCCGTCAGCGCCTTCTGCTGTGACCCTGCTACCCTACAGTCCCCTAAGAACACTGTAGCCCCGACCCCTATTGTGACCCGCACCTCCCCTGCCGCGGCCATGCTGGAGATCCATGAAGCAGGGGGAAGGGGGGGTCACCACAAGGCGCCCCCCTGCTCCTCCCCCAGTACCGTTCCCCTCATCCCTCAGTCCAGGCCGCGAGGGGAGGAGGTTCGTCTGCTGGGCACAGATAATGTTCTTCTTCACCATTTTGTCTCCTCCTCCACCTCCTCCTCCACTTCCTCCTCCGCCTCCTCCTCCTTCACTCATCACAACTCCGCTGCTGCCGCCGCCGCCGCTGTTGCTGCTGCTGCTGCTGCCGCTGCCTCTGTGTCCTCCTCCTCCACCATCACCACCACAGCCACCACCACCGTCACCACCGCCACCACCACCACCACCTCCATCAACAACAACAACAATAACAACAACAACATCACCACCATCACCAACAACCACAATCTGTACAACAACATCAACAACAACACCGCCACCACCACCACAGCCTCCTACCACCATCAACACCACAACAACAACAACAATAACAACAACAACATCAACAACCACCACCATCACCACAACCACCAGCACAGCACCAGCAGCAGCAGCAGCAGCACGGGTAGCAGCAGCAGCAGCAGCGGGCACAGCACCTACCGCAGCCCACAGCACGCACAGGTGAGCAAATCAATTCAAACACAAACAAACAAACAAACAAACACAGCCAAATAAACAAAACAAAAAACACACACACACACACATCATCATTAAACAAACAAACAAACAGTAATTCTTAAACCAAACACAAATCATGAAAAATTGAAGAAAAAAAATAGAAAAACAGTCAATTTTCACCACTACCACTATCTTTCAGGGCACCATCACCACCACCACCACCACAACACCATCAGGAGGAGGAGGAGGAGGAGGAGGAGGAGGAGGAGGAGGCATCACCACCACCACCACCAGTACCACCACCACCACCACAACAAGCAGTAGTAGTAGTGGTGGTGGTGGTGGTGGTGGTGGTGGGTGTAGTTTTCGAGGTGATGTCATTCGCTACATCGATGAAGAGAGTGGAGAGAGTGACAGTCGCTCCTTCTCGCCCTCCCCCGCCCACACCAGCCGCCCACACGCCCACCCACCCCCCCGCGCACGCAGTAAGAGTGTGGGCAACCTGCATCACCTCGATTGTCAACTCCCTCAACTTCATCAACTTAGAAACATTGATGCATTTTTGGCCTTCAGAACCTCAGGCTGTCTGATGGAGTCCCCGAAGAAGGTGGGTGAGAGAGAGAGAGAGAGAGAGAGAGAGAGAGAGAGAGAGAGAGAGAGAGAGAGAGAGAGAGAGAGAGAGAGAGAGAGAGAGAGAGAGAGAGAGCGAGAGAGAGAGAGAGAGATGAACAATTGATAAAAATGATAGTTGATAGAAACTGTAAATCGTGGAATGAAAGAGGAGGAGGAGGAGGAGCAAAATATTCCTGTCATTTTAAGTAATTTTTCAGCCTAATCTTGTGGTTCCTATTTAGTGACTTATTTCCCTCTCTCTCTCTCTCTCTCTCTCTCTCTCTCTCTCTCTCTCTCTCTCTCTCTCTCTCTCTCTCTCTCTCTCTCTCTCTCTCTCTCTCTCTCATTCACTTTTTCTTTCTCTCTCTTTCACACAGAGACAGGTTGGGGAGAGTGAGTGGAGGAGACCTTGCTTAGCAGACTGTGGTAAGAGTAGGAGTCTAGATTCCTCTCCACTTATCCTTAAACGCCTCCACCACAACCACCACCACCATCACCACCATCACCACCACCACCACCACTACCTAAGCAAAGCCTTCACCACCACCAATACTACAACTACTACCACTACTACTACGGCTGCTGCTGCTCCTGCCTCCACCACCACCGCCGCCTCCACCACCACCACCACCACAGCCTCCACCACAGTCACCACCGCTGCTGTTGACCTCCACAATCAAAGCAGAAGTTATTACGAAAGACAGCAGAAGAATTTGACGAGAACACTGAAGGTAAGAGAGAGAGAGAGAGAGAGAGAGAGAGAGAGAGAGAGAAAATAATGATAATAACTAATATTACTACTAATATTCATAATGACAGTTGTAGAGTTTAATTAGGCCTATCAGATGCTGCAATGATATTTCCACTATCATTATTATATTATTACCACTACTACCACCATCAGGAGAGTGTGTTAGTGGAGCGCCTTGCTGCCCTACAAAGGGAGACTCAGCCCCCAGCCACGCCTCGCCACCAAGCCACCACACCTGAAGCCGCCCGCCGCCTCAACACGCCCATCCACACGCCCACCATCGCCGCTGCCGCCCACACCAGCAAGAGCATTCCCTCCACGCCTGTAAAGACTCGGAAGGCGCGGCGACACCAGTCCTCTTCCCCTATTAGGTTAGTTTCCTCTTGCTACTCTTGGTTTTGTTAAGTTTTTTTTTGTGTTCCTCTTTCCCCTTCTTTCCCCCTTGTTTCCCTCTCATTCCCATTCTTTCCCCTCGCCAGAAAACACCTCCTCAACTCGCCGCTACTGTCCCGCCGTCGCCAGCGTCGAGGCACCGTGGAGAGCAGTGACGATGAGGTCCTACATTGCTCCAGTGATGCCGAGGTCCTATGCTCCTCCTCAAACTACAGGGACCTTGAGACCTTCCAGAAGACACAGCTCAGGAATAAGGTGGGGGTCTTTTTTTATATTTTTCTGGGGTCTATTTTAAGGGTCTTTTTAAGGGGTCTTTTTCAAGGGTGGTCTTGTTTTGATTTGTTTTAAAATGTTGAAGGATTTTTGGAAGGGTATAGGAAGTCATTTTTATATTCTTTTTATTTCTTTCCTCTTATTTCTTAAAAGGGAATATTTTGTTCCGTACTTTCTTTGATATCTTTTTAGGGTTATAGTCTTGTATTTTTCCTTCTTACCTATAATATTTTCCTTTTTTTCTAGTGTGGGAGAATGAGTAAATATAATAGTCCTTTTTTTCCCCTCTTTATTTCACAGATTATATTTAGTCATACAATCTTAATTAAAACCTATTGGAAGGTGCAGATTGTGGTCACCTTCTTTATAATTATCTACCCTTACTCTCTCTCTCTCACACCTTCTCCTCCACCACAGCTGAGACGCTCAAGGGGACGTAATGACGGGAGTGGAGGCAGTGGAGGGGAGAGCTCAGGGTCCTCCACGCCCCGCCACCGCCAGTACGTCATGCACAACAAGGCGCCGCTCTGGAACGAGAACTCACAGGTGTATCAGTTAGACTTCGGCGGCCGCGTCACACAGGAGTCTGCCAAGAACTTCCAGATTGAGTTCAAGGGCAAGCAGGTAAGAGAGAGAGAGAGAGAGAGAGAGAGAGAGAGAGAGAGAGAGAGAGAGAGAGAGAGAGAGAGAGAGAGAGAGAGAGAGAGAGAGAGAGAGAGAGAGAGAGAGAGAGAGAGAGATGAACAAGGAGAAAAGGAAAAGTTAATGTTTACTTAGGTAATTGTCCTGAATTGATGATGATGATGATGATGATGATGATGATGATGATGATGATGATGATGATGATGATGATGATGATAACAGGAAAATGCACAACACATTTCTTCCTTCCTTCCTTCTTTTCTCCCTCCCTCCCTCCTTTATTACTCCCTTCCTCCCATACAACCTTACCTCCCTCCTCCTCTAATCCCTTTCCTCCCTCCATTCCTACCCTCTCTCTTAACTATCCCTTTCATCCTACCCTACCTTACCTACCCTAACATCCTTCCCTACCCTGCACCTCCCTCTCCTACCCACCTCTTCTAACCTTACACATTACCTACTAACAACACACACCCATTTACTTAACACACCTCTCACCACCACCACCACCACCACTTACCTGCCCCCTCCCGCCCCCCCAGGTGATGCAGTTTGGTCGTATCGATGGCAACGCGTACACCCTGGATTTCCAGTACCCGTTCAGTGCCGTGCAAGCCTTTGCTGTGGCCCTGGCTAATGTCACCCAGAGACTCAAATGATATAGGATGCACCCAGAGAGGCAGGTGAGATGGGCTACCGGGTGTTTGGTAATTATTTTTGTTTAATTTATGTGTGGGAGTTAAAAAAAATATGTATGGTGATGTGTAACTTTTACTAACTCTCTCTCTCTCTCTCAGGCCACCCATAGTCATAGCGTCGTGGTCTTAGAATTCTGGTGAGACCGTCCTGAAACCGCCCCCCTACAGCCACAGCAACGCCCCCTACAGCCACAGCAACGCCCCCTACAGCCACAGCAACGTCCCCTACCACAGCAACGCCCCCTACTATGGCCACAGCAACGCCCCCTACTACGGCCACAGCAACGCCCCCTACCACAGCCCACAGCAAGAGCCCTCAACCCCCAACACATCTTCCTTCAACTCTATAATCACAGCACTTTTTTTCAAATAACTACTTTATTATTGTTATTTCCATCTGTTATGGTCCCCCGTCCCTACCACCTGCTGCTACTACTAACTACTGCTGCTGCTGCTGCTACTGCTACCGCTGCCGCTGCTGCTGCTGCTGTTGTTGTTGTTGTTGTTGTTGTTGTTGTTGTTGTTGTTGTTGCCGCTGTACTCAGTTTTTGCTATGGAAGAGAAGGAGGAAGAGGAGACTGTGGAAGGAGGAAGAGGAAGAGGAAGTTTTGTATTGTGAGAAGAGGAGAAAGTAAAGAAGAACTGGAGGAATGAAAAGAAAAGAGAAGAGGGAGAGGAGAAAAGGAAGTGTTAGGAATATGAGAAAGGGAAGAAGAAGAACTGAAGGAATGAAAAGAGGAAATGGAAGGAAGGGAAAGAGAAGAAGAAGCAGAGGAGAGGGGAAGAGCAAGTGTGGAAACAAAACTTTTATCACACACACACACACACCACACACACACACTTTGATAAACATACGTAACCACAGTGTATATTAGAGCATACATGACCCCTCACTCCCTTCCCCTCACCCTTAGATACCCTCCACCACCCCTTAGCTAATTGCCACTTAAACACTGAAGAGGAAAGAGAAGAGAAGGAAAATGAAAGTGATTGTTATAGGAAGAACGAAGGAAGAGAGGGAGAGAGAGTGAAGTAGGAGGAAGATAGTGACTTAGAAGAGGAGGAGGAGGAGCATTGGAAAGAAGAAAGAGAAAGAGGAGGAGGAGGAGGAGGAAGAAGAAGAAAGAGGAGGAGTAAGATTGAAAACAAGGAGAATGAAAATTGAAAAGGAAGAGGAGGAGGAAGATTCAACAGAAGAAGAAGGGAAGGAAGAAGAGGAGGAGGAGGAAGAGGAAGAATACTGTATACTGTTTGACAAATGTTTACCAATCGAGTAGGTAAGGTTAGGTTAGGTTAAGCAACAAACTGAAAAAACACACACAAAATATAGACATGCTTGTTTTGACGTGAAAAGGAAAGAAAGAAAAAAAATTAATAGTGACTCCTAAAGAAAACGGAAAGATAGAAAAAGAAAAGGAGTGAGAGAAATAAATAAATAAATAAATATATATATATACCTACACTTAACTGAAGAAAATGTTTGAATTAATATTGGAAGTGTTAGATTTTGTGTATAGACTTAAAATACTATCATAATTATCATTATTATCGTCATCATTATTATTATTATTATTGGTAAATATGGTAATTTTATATATAAATATATTATAATGTTATTGTACATTTTTATATGATTGAAAAGTGTAAAAAATATGTAACATAGAAGGCAATGATTTGTTATTATTATTATTATTATTATTATTATCAGGGTATTTCTGTGATTAAGTATAAGATTATTTCCTTATTTTGTATTGTCTGTTGAGAGAGAGAGAGAGAGAGGGGGTGTATGCTTTTTCATCTTTTCAAACTAATCTCTCTCTCTCAAAAACCTACCAATTAGTGAGTTGAACCAAAGACAAGAGGATGAAATACTATGATTAAGTTTAGAATATGTTAACTTTTAAAAACCAAAGACTTTACAACATTGAGTCAAGTTACCCCTTCAATGCAACCTTGAGTCTCCGTTTTATGTCTTTATATATATATTTTACACTGTAGTTTTGAAGTTATTGAAGGTGCTTTAAGGTCACTATTGGATACTGTGACGCTGTGAAAATGGTCCTTACATGGCTTTGTTTAATATTGATTTAATAATATTTTCATTTTTTTCATTGTGATATTGAAATCGTATATTTATTTATTTATTTTATTTTAATTGAAGGTATGTGGTAAATATTAATGTTCTTTTTTTCTTTTCATTTTTTTTACTGTAAAGAAGTTACGTTATTTTTTTCTTCCAATTGGGTAAGGTTAGGTAAGGTAAAGTTAGGTGAGGTGAGGTGGGTTTAAAAGGCAATTTGAGGTTAGGTAAGATGGGATGAAATTTGGTGTGGTAAAGCAATGTGAGGTTAGATAAAGTGAAAGGTTAGGTAAGGTTAAGTGAGGTAAGGTGAGGTTAAGTAAGGTTAGGTAAGATAAAAAGTGAGGTGACTTAGGAAGACAATGTGAGGTTAGGAAGAACTTAATGGTGTTAGAAGTTGGAATGAGGTTTTGCAAGGGTGTGTTTTTCATATGCTTATTGATGCCACTTTATAAGGAATACCAAAGTATGTTAAGTATTGGCTATCGAAGTGTGTGGTGTGTGTGTGTGTGTGTGTGTGTGTGCTTATAGTAATATTTAAATTATATGAAACTGTTGATATATTTTTTCTTATTTTGTCTATATATTCTTGTTCTTCCATTTTTTTTTTTTATTGTTCTTGTTTCTTATATTCCTCTTTTTTTTTCTCTCTTACTCGTATTACTTTCACATCTTTGTTCTACTGTATTGTCTTTTTTTTCTTCTTTTTCTTCTTCTTCTTCGTCTCCTCCTCTTCCTCCTTCTTCTTCTTCTCCTCCTCTTCCTTCTTCTTCTTCTCCTCCTCCTCCTCTTCCTTTTTCTTCTTCTTCCTCTATTTGTTATTATTCTTATTCCATTACAGACTTTCAAACCATCTCACTCGCAGGACTGTCTCTCATAAAACAAATATTATAAAATCACCAACTTTCTAACTCATACAAAACCAAAAAATTACCCTTGAAATAATAATAATAATAATAATAATGTTAATGATAATAGTAATAATATACTCTATTCAAGTCCACATTTTCCAAGTAATCGCATTTAGAAGAAATATATAATTGCAAACCGTAGAGAGTGAATTTCTTTCGTATTTATTCAATTATTCACCATTTACTTACGATGGAGGGAGATGAAAGCCACGTCCATCTACAGGAGTTAAGATAAAGCCTCATACAATATACAGAGTTGGTTGTAATGGTTTGAAAATGTTAATATTTGCCTAAAAACATGAAAGATCTATATAGGTTGATGGTTGTGGTGTGAGTGCGTGGAAACGAAAAGGAAATAATAATATAGAACGGGTTGCATTTTTCACATTTGTTTATGTTTGTGTGTGTGTGTGTGTGTTTTCTAATTAGTTTAATCGAGAAAGGTTGAAAAAAGTGTGTTTTGATGTATGGGATGTTTGATGCTTTCTACATTAGTTTGGTTATGATTTAAGAAGAATTGACTTATTATGCATCATGTTAAGATTGTCATTATTAGCGAGAGAGAGAGAGAGAGAGAGAGTACTATTTCGTGTGATCTCATACTTTTTAAGATTTACTATAAATTTGAAGTAATATGAAATGATACCAAATTATTGATCTTGATTTCTATTTACTAACTTACACACTTAATGACTTACTTATATATCTATCAATTCATTAATTCCTTCATTCACTTATCCAAATACTCATTCTTTGCTCTGCTCATAAGTTTCATTGCTTCCAAGTGAGTGAATGAAACACGGGGCTCGAAACACTTAGTATTGGGGAAGCCATGAAGTGTTGTGAAATCTTGATGGTGTAGTGGTTTAGACTTGCTACTTATGACTTAGAGGGTACAGGGTTCGAGTCTCGGTCGAGCGCCATGTGGTGGGAGAGGCAGCGTTCTTACTAAACTTTTTCTCTAATATTTCACTTCACATCTTTTCTCTTATATTTCCTTTTGTAGCCCCACTTAAGACTGATTTTCGTTTTGATTATTTTTTTTTTAATTCAAGGTGTGTGTGTGTGTGTGTGTGTGTGGTGTGTGTGTGTGTGTGTGTGTGTGTGTGTGTGTGTTGGATTAACTTCAAAACGAACAAAAGAAGAAAGTGTTACTGGCAAGAATTTGAAACACGATAGAAAAGAAAAAGTAAAACTGATTTATTTCTAATCCTCTCTCTCTCTCTCTCTCTCTCTCTATGGATGAGAAGCTTAATCCACGTCAGTCCTCTTCCTCCTTGGCTATACTAATCTTTGAGGAACGAAAAACAACAAAGTGAAGAAAATACTAATTGTAACATTTTGGATTCACATAACAACGATAACATAAAAAATTAGTTTGTATTATTTTTCACTTCCAATGTTTTTCGTTCAGTTAGAAATGTTTTTTTTTTATCTATCTTTATTTATTATTTTTTTTTCCATAATTTGTATCATGCTGTTGCTTCCCCTTTATCTATCTTTCCTTCCTTCCTTCTATTTCTTACCTCCGTGTGTGACGCTGAACAAACGAAAACTAATGCTATAAAAAAAAAAACTTAACCTAAAAAAAAATAAACTTACTATGATAATCTTTAAGCTTTGAACGTAAACTTTAATAATATTTTTTTTTATATATAGTCACGGCGAAGCTTAATGTTTGTATTTTTTATATACCTATATTATTATTTGGTTTTTTTTAGTGCAATGTATAATTTCCCGCAACGCACGCACGCACGCAATGCCTCTCTATATATTTTTAATCAGAAATATGAGCCGCTGGTACGTAAATATATATAATAGAATATAAACATTATCATTATTATTATTATTATTATTATTATTATAATATTATTATAGAATTGTCTTGTTCATATGCCATTGTTTGTTTATTTATTTATTTATTCATTTTTTCATTCATTCATCTTTGTTATTGTATATTTTTTCTCTTTTTCCATTGACTACCAAGCAAAGAGTTTTTATACTGTACATATATTACATTAACGATTAATTATTGTTGTATATTGCGATGTTTTGGATGGACAATATAAGCGGTACGATGCTTGTACAAACAGTCTTTAATTACCCTACCTGACACACCTTCATCTGTCTTTAATTAACCTTACTGGGACACCTTCACTCGTCTTTAATTAACCTACCTACTTCGGACAAGAGCATGACAGAGCACTACTAAAAATATAGTTAGTTGCCAGAGGAAGATTAAATAGTTTCAGTAGAGACCAATTGAAGGGAGGAAAGATACACTTCACAAAACTTAAGTCTTCCCCTACTCATACATTTTGCTAATGCACCATATTCACTGACCTGTGAGCTGAGATGTGTCAAACCTAGCCTGGTTTTCCACTGTGTCAAGAGCCAGTCATCATCTGCGGCCACGGTGGGCATGGAGGGCCAGGAGCCAAGAAAGTACAGTTATGAGATCCAGGGCACGGCTGGCCTGTGGAGTGAGAAACCTTTACTAAATGCTCCAGACTGTTTGCTTCTCCTAAGGGCACAGTGACAGACGCTATCCTTGCAAGAAAGAAGAGAAAGTGCCACCAAGTACATCACAGACAAAATCCTACAAGGAGACGTACCTGAGTGACAGCATACTTCATGGTGGCCAAACACAATGAGTCGGCTGAGTACATGCGAGCAAGGAGGAGGGTGTGTGGGGCAGTGGCAGGGGTGAGAGTGGCAGCCGGGTGCTGCTCATATGCCCGTACCAGACCTTTCACGCCATGCCTCTTTCCTCCCACTAGCAGGGGCTTTGCAAGGCACTCTATGTCACTGCACACACCTGGGAAGGAAAGGCAACCAACACTTGATTAATGCGACGTGAGAACGCTCGCCACACATGACTTTGCAAACCCGTTCTCATGAAACCTCCGCCAAATGCAAAGCAACAGACTTTTTTCAAGTAACGGACAAGTATATTCCCATTTACTCTGTTAAAATAAGGGTTAAGTGTATATGGTCTTATAATAATGTTCATACTATGACTGACAAAGTATTACCAAATTTAATTTTAGTGGTGTTCTTCAGGGATCCATCTTGGGTCTCCTGCTATTCTTTTATCTATGATAATTAAATACCTTAATCGATTACAAATAATTACAAATCATTTGCTGATATCCTAAACACATATTTGAAGGTAACATTTGATTATTGTTGCAGTCTTGCTGTGGATTTCCCTTCTTCCCAGACACAAGGTACTATGTGACACTTTACCAGTAGAGCCGAATAAGTAAGTAAGTTTATTAGGATACTTCATGTGCATTACAATGAGGTAGTGTATTACTCCCATTAATGTACATAGATGCTTCCTCCAGGATAACCTACTAAAGTTTAGCAACTTATTTCCAGTAGTAAAATTAAACTATCTTTTTTCCAAAACATGACTTTCCTCCTCATTTTCTCGAAAGCTATTAGAGATATTGGAAATATCATTGCAGCATCTGGTAGACCTAATTAAACTCTACAACTGTCATTATGAATATTTGTTCTAGGACTAATAATTACCCAGTAAAATTAAACCGTATTTTTTTTCCAAAACATAACTTTCCTCCTCATTTTCTTGAAAGCTATAAGATATATTGGAAATATCATTGCAGCATCTGATATACCTAATTAAGTTCTACAACTGTTATTATGAATATTTGTTCTAAGATTGATAATTACACAGTAAAATGAAACGGTATCTTTTATCCAAAACATGACTTTCTTCCTCATTTTCTCGAAAGCTATTAGAGATATTGGAAATATCATTGCAACATCTGATAGACAGTTGTAGAGTTTAATTAAGTCTATCAGATGCTGCTATGATATTTCCAATATCTCTAATAGCTTTCAAGAAAATAAGGAGGAAAGTTATGTTTTGGAAAAAAGATACAGTTTAATTTTACTGCATAATTATTAGTCATAGAACAAATATTCATAATGACAGTTGTAGAGTTTAATTAGGTCTATTAGATGCTGCAATGATATTTCCAATATCTCTAATAGCTTTCGAGAAAATGAGGAAGAAAGTAATGTTTTGGATAAAAGATACGGTTTAATTTTACTGCTTAATTATTAGTCTTAGAACAAATATTCATAATGACAGTTGTAGAGTTTAATTAGGTTTATGCTGCAATGATATTTCCAATATCTCTAATAGCTTTCGAGAAAATGAACTCAGTATAATAACATGAAGTTTAATGACTCAAAATTTGCACACATTAAATTCGGTAACAGCCCATCATTCAATACCTCGTATAAAGGACCAAATGGAGCACCCATCACCATTGTAACACACATCAAAAACCTGGGAGTAACACTAACAAGTAATGCTACCTTTGACACCCACATTGAAAAACTCAGGGCAAAGTGCAAACAACTAATGGGATATGCACTAAGGACTTTCCAGACGAGGGATCCCACAGCCGTTAACCCTATGGAAAACAATAATCCTACCACACATTGACTACTGCTCTCAACTGTGGGCGCCTCACAAACAAACCTACATCCAGCTACTAGAGGGGCTACAAAAAACCTTTACCTCCTGCATACGTACAAGTGATCAACAAACAGGAGACACCTTCAACTACTGGCAGAGATTGGAGAAATACAATCTGTACTCCATAGAAATTAGAATGGAGATACCAGCAGCAGACTGTACAGTGAATTACATACACACACACACACACTCACTCACGTGTCACGCGCTCAGGCAAGGCTCTCTCACGTAGGCCTCGGCTCAGGTCACTCACCAGCCAATCAGAGCGAAGAAGATATGGCAGTGTTGGACCAATGGGAATACTGGATTCTGTCCCACCAGAAAGCTCTGCTAAGATCTGTCGGACTTTTTTTTTTTTATAGGCAATGCTTTTATCGACTTGAAGTTAATATGATGATTTCCATGAATGTTGAAAAGGTTGAATAAGGTGTCACACTGAGGCACACTCCTTATCTCAGTGTTTGAATGCAGTGTGGGTATAGTCTTTACACCTGGCGACAGGTACTCTATAAAGCCTACCTGGGGCCCGTTCGGTAGCGACTCCCGCAAATGTTACACAGCCGAGCTCAGCCAATCACAACGCCCCGCAATGATACACAGCCGAGCTCAGCCAATCACAACGCCGCGAACAGCCAGCCGAGCCTCGCTGGCCAGCCGAGCTTCGGCTGATCAACCAGAGCATCAGCCGAGGGGACTTGGACTGAGACTGGGGGGGTTTTGTTTACATTTTGCAAGGCGACCAGAGGAAGTAGCCGCAGAATCTTAGATTTCCACTGTCAGAGACGTTTAAGCTAATTTTCTTATCTGTCAGAGACTGAGGTTCACCCAGGAACAATGCACTAAGATCCTTTGAAGTTATAGAATAAGTAATTAAGACAGTGAAGTCAATACATTCGTATATATGATGAAGTAAGACGTTGTTTAATATCGCCGTCTCGGTAATAAGGAATTCGTCTTACAACAGACGGTCAAGAAACGCCCTAAGACCCGACTATCTATTAATAACAACACCTACTGTACCTAACTGTCTATATACAGATAGAGGCGACATAAAATAACAAATTTGATAGGAACATACCTTAATTATATCTGACATGTAAGTATTAACCTCGGGAGAAGACACTAATGTTATCTTCATATTATTCCTCAGCTACTTTCATTTTCAATTTTTACACAATGCAGTCTCCCAAACCTGTACATACTTGTATTCATTAATGTATATGGGTTTATGTCTTGAATGTTTGTTTATAATCTAAGATAATCTAATCGATTGTATTTACAAGTCAATAAATTTTCTTGGTTTTTTATCATGTTTACCTTAAAAGACATTAATTTCTAAGTAAATTACAACAATAATTTGATATGAATACTGAGATGGTTTGGACACCTGAAAAGACTGGGTGAGTTACCAAGAATGATGTACAATGCTGGGATCACTGGGTACCCACGAAAAGGGTGCGCCGCCATCTTGGATCAGTCAGCTATCATCACAACACGGAAAACCACATCGACGTGCTGTGTGTCCTTTATCGTTCAGTTGCCGAAATCTGCCCGCCCCCCCACTCCGCTGAACTCGCCCCTGGTAAGTGGCAAGCTCAAACCAACACTTACACAACCAACAACAAGAAGCTGTTTGAAGGTTATTTCCTATTTACTAACCTAATATACTATTTCGTTAGTGATAATTGTCATTCCATTATGAACAATTTAATTATTATTAATCACAATAGTAAATATAAGATAAATAAATATATATACTTGCGCCAAGTCAAAATACGAGTTTTTTTTCCTTTTGTGAGAGATAAAAGAGGGTGGATAGGCCTCTTTCAGGTGTGAACCAAGGAATATACATGAATCATCATTGAGGATTCATAAGTTGGTGTAATAGAGGGCATTAGAGGCCCAGCCCATAACAGTTCAGTGCAACACTTCCATGGACGTATCGTGTAGCTTGAATAAAAATGTCTGTAGACCACACCTTCCAAATGCCTTGTTTAACCAATACTATCAGGAGCTGCCTTGTGTAAGTCAACTGGCCTTTTGCAGCCTCCTTATTTTCTTATGTCCTAAAGCAATTAAATAAAAAATAAGAAATAGCGAAATACCCCCCCAAATTTTAGCTACGTTTTTTATGAAGCACTGTGGAGAGACTATTGCTTTCAGGCATGACTTGAAGTATTTTAGTAATGGTGCTTGCAGGAAGGCGACAGGCAGACAAATGTAACTAGTGGTGTCTTTCACTTTAACTGTAATGAAAGTGTGAATGATTGTAATTATACTGTACACTAGGAAGAAAACACTAGCAGCATTACCTTGGTAGCTGTGTATAGTTAAATGAAAGTGAGGAGGAAAGCAGAGTAGGCAAAGCAGTGAAAGTGTTCAGTTGACAGTGAGTAAACAGAAAGTGTCATATTGAGGATCTGTATGAACTGTGGCAACACTAACTTAAACATCAGATGACCAGCAACAATACAAAAACATAAAGTTCAAAGTCAGATTAATTAAGATAACAGGCTTATCTGAGGGTGTTAATGTGGAGTTCAAGATATCTGCCACTTGACGGGGTTACGGGTACAAGGTATGTTGTGCTACACACTCACACCTCTCCACTTGGGTTACATTCTGGATGTTGGTTAGTATATTAGACTAAGAGGGAACATGTAAAAATTGAAATAGGTATATGGACCACAGTCTTGGCGATGGTCTGAACCAAACATAATTAACCGGTATAATTGCACTTTAAGCCAATACACCTATTCTTGTTTTTCTTTTCCCCTAAAGCCAACAAGCTTGGGGACCACTTGGGAAAGTGGGGTTTTAGGGTGGAGGAAGCAAATATAAGCCATATATGGCAATCCGGAAAAAAATTAAGGTGAAAAACCAATTTTATATAATCGAACCAGATCCCCTTAACAACACAATCCTAACTTAAACCGTTAATATTAATTTGTCCCGGGGTATGTATATAGTAAAAAATGTCCAAAATAATGATATCTAAACATTTGTAAATTCAGAATAATTAACCAATTAACTGAACTATATAATTAAATAACACTTACTTAAGTCTTGGTTTGCAGGTGTGGAGCACAATGGGGAATATGAAGCGGCAAATCAAGCGCTTGGTGGTATTCCCTGCCATCATCATCACCCTCCAAGTACTGCACTGCCTGAAAAGGGTGGTGGAAGTGGTGATCAGCTTTCTGTGGCCATCAAGGCATCCTGCGGTGGTGAGGACGCCTGAGGACTGCTTCAAGGGGCTGGAGGCTGTGGGATACTCTTTCAGGCCCAACTATGTGGAGCTTCCCATTGGGGGAGGGAAGATGCTGCCCAGGGTGCACTATATTGATGAAGGTGACAGAGTGTGTCAGTTTTATATATATATATATATATATATATATATATATATATATATATATATATGGCAGGCATGAAAATTGCAATGTTATATAAGCTCCCATAGAAGTTTGCAGTATTATATGTATCCTCATGCAGAAAAAAATGACTGAGTTAAATGGTTTTATAATCATTTTAAAAAGTAGTTAGTTATTTATGCAATATAGATATTGTCCAGTATGTTTACAATGGTGTGAATGGGTCGTGTTTGTTATTGTTATGCTTGACACACACATTGTTGTTGATGATTCAGGGCCGAGGGATGCCACCGAGACCATCCTGTGCCTGCACGGTGAGCCCACCTGGTCCTTCCTGTACCGCCACATGGTGCCAGGCCTGGTGAAGGAAGGCTACCGTGTGGTGGTGCCAGACTTCATAGGCTTTGGCAAATCAGACAAGTTCACCTCCCCTGAGAGCTACAGTCACGACTTGCACTGCATGACCCTACGGCTGCTGTTGGACCACCTCAGGCTGCGGGACATCACGCTGGTCTGCCAGGACTGGGGCGGCCTCACGGGTCTGCCTGTGGTCAGGGACTGCCCGCACCTGTTCTCCCGGCTGGTGATCATGAACACTGGGCTACCTGTGGGGGCCAAGCCTGCAAGCCTGAGCCAGGTGACACCCTTCCTGATATGGCGTGGCTTTGCCCAGCTGCTTGGCACCTCACTGCCTATTGGGTGGATCTTCAACAAGGCTCTCGCCAACCCCCATCCTGATGTGGTGAAAGGGTACGAGGCACCCTTCCCCTCAGCTCTCCACAAAGCAGGGGCAGCACGCTGGCCCCTGCTGGTGCCCCTTACTTCCAACTCACTTGTGGCCTCAAGCATGCACTCCACCAGGGACTTCCTGGCACAGGGGTGGCAGCGGCCAGCACTGGTAATGTTCTCTGATGGAGACCCCATCACTCGGGGCCTAGAGAAGGTGTTCCTGAAGCTGATGCCTCATGCCTGTACCAAGACTGTCTGTGGGGCAAAACACTTCCTGCAAGAGGACAAAGGGGAGGAGCTCACAGCCCACATCATCAGCTTCATTGGGGACAAGCTGTAGGCTGCAGTGGTGGCAGTGTTCAGATCTCACCTCCAGTCCTTGTTATAACCTCACTGCATGTATCCTGTATAGACATGTTTCACACATTCAGTCCCATTCAGATCCTGTATTGAAAATTTCCTGATTTAGATTTAACTTTGTGTATAAATAGGTAGTTGCAGTTCTTTTGAACATGAAACAAAGAGCTTAATAAGTCTTGACAACTATAGTAAGAAACTCAGATGTTCCAATCACATGATGAACACTTTCTTTGAGTAAGTCTATTGACTTACTTAACATATACTTAGTGAAGTATAGTAAAACTCATGTTCAGCTTGGCATCCATATCTCTCTTTGATGTTCATGAATATGCATCCACCTGTGCATGTGTTGAACAGCCACGGTGGTATTACACGTCCCTGTCTCACTCTCACACCAGTTATAAAACTCACCTAATTCTGTGTCCACACATACGCATGTGCTGCCATTATCATAGAATGCCTTCACCTCGTCAAGCAGACACAAGCCTACTCTGGATTCTACATACATCCCACAAGGACTTCTTATTCATAACTGTGCTTTGTAAAATGAATGATGAATAATATTATAGTCTTAATCACCATTAATCTGTTTCCTTTACAACGCTGGAAGGTGTATAGCTAAGGTAGGCAGTCTTGATTTGGGGCACGACTAAGGACATTGTAACCTCGCAATGAAAAGCCAAATCAAATCATTATTGATGTTACTCAAAAATGCCATGCATAATATATAACAGTAAAAACTTTTCTTTGATGTTTAAAAATTCCCACTTCAAGTTCTGGATAAATATGAACCTCTGACACATTAAACCACAGTTAACAGCAGACACTTCAAGGAGGAAGGTGAGGCATCTTTGGCTTTCAATAATTGGTGTGTTCTGTGGTGATGTCACAACCTTTGACTTCACTCTTGTGATGCATGACTGTTTTTAAAGGCCCGTACACACTATGGCTTGTGCACCGACCTCTGACTAGCCTCAGTGAGGGGTTTGTGGGCACCACAGTCTGGGTAGATACAGGTTGTCTGTACCTGCTCCTGAATTAAGAACATAAGAATATAAGGAAGCTACAAAAGGTCCGGAGGCCTACGAAGTTCCTGTTACTTCAATACTTCCTTATTACCTACATTCACCTCTCATCCCCATCCATAAAGCTGTCTAGTCTTCTTTTGCGATGTCTTCATCTCCTTCACCTCTCGGTGATATTGACTTCTCAATGTATGGAGTTTCTTCATAATAATTTCTGGTGTTATTACACAATTTACTGTACTTGTGAGTTGTTTTGTTAGTATATTAGAGAGTAGAGCCTTCCTCCTGTTTTTGAATAGCAAGCAACTGGCGGGTTTTGTGCGAGACTCACTTGTATGAAATGCCCACTGCCAGACTCTCAGGTCAAGCGCGAGATGACCCGCTAATTGCTCCATATATGGTGAGGAGACTAGTGAGTGGAGTCAGAGGTCGGCGCACAAGCCATAGTGTGTACGGGCCTTAAGAACAATGATGCAGCATAACTTGGGAAAAGGAACCACTAACACATGTGAGGGAACTGGTGCCATAAAACCAGCTTATATTTTTACACATTTTGCAGACAGGCATCTCCCCAAAGGCAGGCACATAATTGTTTATTTTCAAGATAAAATAATTGTCTGAAAGTGAGATATCCACTCATGTTCATCAATAAATCACATTGATGCAGTCTTTAGTTAGTATACCTATCAACATCAAGAGTTTCTAGCAGTTCACTAGTGCCTAAGGAAAAATTAGATTTTTTCCACTCTTCCAGTAGGTCCTGGAGGGCAAACCTAATCTTTTTCCTTGGCACTCCACGCTCCACTATATGACTGCCATTCACAGGAAACTTTGGCACCTCCCACTCCTGGATTTCTTTGAGGAACTGCATGTGACAGCAGTACTTGAGCAGCTGAGTAGTGTACAGCATGGCAATGTCTTTGTTCTTCTTCTCCCCGATCACCAGGTTCACCAGGTGGTCCTGCACATCCTTCACTGTGACAAACTGAGCAGCAGAATCCCTGTGACGCACAATATGTAACAGAATATCCTGCTCCCGCTTGGAACACTTGATGCGGACAATCAGCTTCACACATTCCTCCTCACTAGAGAAGCCTGAGGCGAGGAGAGTCATGTGGTGGAGGTCTTGGGGTGTCAGCCCTGCCTTCTGACACCGGCCATACACTGCCCTCACATTGTCACAGTTAAAAGTGTCAGGCAGCCCCACGTGAGCTCCAACCCCACACTCCACCATTTTAACGAGCAACTCACCACCAAAGTTACCAGTAATAATCTTCTGCAGCTCCACCCAGATCCTCTCCCCAGATATCCTGTCCAGGCCATGTGCATTGTCCTTCATACTCTCCAGGATGTGAGGGTGGTGGGAATCAGGCTCTTTAGCTATCCTGCCATAGAACCTGAAGTAGCGGAGTATCCTGAGGTAGTCCTCCTTGATGCGTGTGTCTGCCTCGCCAACAAAGGTGACCTGCCTCTCCTCTAGGTCCTGGCTGCCCTGGAAGTAGTCATAAACAGTTCCATCTAACCCCAGGAACATGGCATTGATGGTCAGGTCACGACGGCCGGCATCAAGCTCCCAATTCTTGGTGAAGCTGACCTCGGCATGCCTGCCATCTGTCACCAGGTCAATTCTCAGTGTGGTGCACTCAAAGTTTTCCTCGTCCAGCCTCACTGTGACTGTGCCGTGCTTCTCCCCACCCGCGTTGATCATCCTTAGATCCCTCGGCTGTAAACATAGTCTTCATCTCCTCGGGTGTGGCAGTAGTAGCAAAGTCCAAGTCTTGCGGCACCTTCCCCAGCAGCAGATCCCTGACAGCTCCTCCTGCTACCCTCAGCTCATAGCCATGGTTGGTGAAGATGTCCGCCAAGCTCCTCACCCCTGGCCGCATCACCTTACACATCTGATCTTCTCCCAGCTTCATGGTGTGCAGCGCCTGAGGACACACCAGCAAGGTGTTCACTTTGAAAGGATCACTAATGAACAGGGATGCATAACATTAACTCTTGTTTATTGTTCAGTCATGACTTGATCCAACTCAGTACTTTCCCCTCAGTGACATTATTCAAGTCTATAATGTGGCACGTTAAATGAAATATAAATATGAATATATATAATGTCATAATTACGTAAATATATCATGTCATAATTAAGAAGTGTAATATCATTATTTCAAATGTCATCATTCTATATAATGACATATTTTCAAATGTGATAATTCTATATACGGTAGTGTCATAATTCAATATAATGTGATAATTCTATAAAATGTCATAATTTCAAATGTCATAATTCTAATTCATAATTCAACCTCAGAAACTTTTTCAGATCACCTCAAACAGTTATATACCACTGAATTACAGAAAAAAATACGAACTTTTCTTTTCCTTCTCTTTGAAAAGTAAAGTTTAGTTTGGTTTGAACAAGGTTCTGTTATTTGTCAATATAAGTTAAGCTATGGTTAATTTATGTTATGCTATGTTATGTTAATTTAGAAGCTATCAAATGTTTTCTATGACTAAAAGTAGGGGTTTGTGCGAGGTGCAGACGCCATTTTCTTTCGTAGCCACACACAAAACTTTGTTAGCATAATCTCATCAGAGCTGCAGTCAAATAAGCCTAACCAAAACTAACCCAACCAAACCTAACTAAATGTAACGAAACCTAACCAAACGTTGGTAAAGATTCATAAGACGACCCATTTGATATCTCGTTACCTTTATAATGCACTGCAAATTCAACCTCAGATACTTGTTCAGATCACACCAAACAGTTATGCCGCTGAATTACAGGAAAAAATATTAATTTTTTTTTTTAGGTTACGTTAAGTTTAGTTAGGTTTGGTTACGTTTAGTTAGGTTTGGTTACGTTTAGTTAGGTTTGGTTACGTTTAGTTAGGTTTGGTTACGTTTAGGTAGGTTTGGTTACGTTTAGTTAGGTTTGGTTACGTTTAGTTAGGTTTGGTTACGTTTAGGTAGGTTTGGTTACGTTTAGTTAGGTTTGGTTACGTTTAGGTAGGTTTGGTTACGTTTAGTTAGGTTTGGTTACGTTTAGTTAGGTTTGGTTACGTTTAGTTAGGTTTGGTTACGTTTAGTTAGGTTTGGTTACGTTTAGTTAGGTTTGGTTACGTTTAGTTAGGTTTGGTTGAGTTAGTTTTGGTTAGGTTTATTTAACTGCAGCTCTGAGAAGGTTATGCTAACTTTCTTTCTTTCACTAGTTTTTGATTGGGGCAGAGCAAACCTGGTTTTGTTCAATGCCAGGGGGGCCGCAGCCCCCCCTGGCATTGAACAAAACCAGGGGGGGCGTAGCCCCCCCCGGCTAGATTAGATTAGGTTAGGTTAATGTCCTACCTTGGGGTTCCAGGGGGGTTGCAGCCCCCCCGGCTGGATTAGGTTAAGTTAGGGAAATTCGAAATTTTCAGGGAAATGTTCTTAGATTTTTGAAGGCCCATATTTCGCTTATTTTTCATCCTCCCAAAAAACCCCCGATTCCCCTCGGGCCCCCAAGCTTGTTTGAAGGGATAGGGGGGGTTGGGGGGGAATCGGGGAGGCAGACTTAATATCCGGAAATACTTTTTTTTTCCCCTTAGTCAGTGCCCTTTAAATGTAAAACCTGAATGTTCTCTCTCTCTCTCTCTCTCTCTCTCTCTCTCTATCTCTATCTCTATCTATATATATATATATATATAGTCTATATATATATATATATATATATATATATATATATATATATATATATAAAATAGATATATCGACAAATAGTTTCAAAGTAATAAAACAGTAAACCCTGAATCACCTGTGTGTAACTAACTTGCATGGTATTCCGCTGCTGTAGTACTTTAAAGAAGGAAGGTAATAACACACGAGAGAATCGCCCCGCCAAAGGAGTCACCATCATCATCAGCACCTAAACAGCTGATCCTGTAAACATTAGGGAAGTTATTTTTTGTATTACTCAATTATAGCAAACATTATATTTGTTAAATATTTTTTGTGCATTTTATATCTATGATTGGAACACTTTATGTTGATCAAACTGATTTAAGATTCAAATTAATTTAAGATCCATATGCTACATGATTCAAATGAGTTCATAGTGTTTTATGTTTTCATGAATATCAATATATTGCTTTTATAATTATAATGTGATGTGACCTAATAATGGTTGTTATTCACGTTCCATTTATATTATTACGTATATTTAGGTACTAACGAATGTACTTTTGTCTGGACCAATCAGAAGGCAGGACAGTCGTCTTGTCCACCAATCACCTCGCGTGGCGCTATTTAAAGCCTTGCTTTGCCTGTGTTCGGTGCTCACACTCCCGGGAAAGTCACTCTATTACCTTTATTACCCTATATATTGTTCCAGCAACACCTCACAAGTGTGCAAGATGGCTCTTCGGGCAAGGCAACAAGTTAATGTAAGTGTGTGTGTATGGTGTGGGCGGCGTGACGGCGTTAAATGTGTGTGTCCTTGAGTGCACGTTTAAATGTCCCTAACATCACCTGGAGGACATTATTATTATTTTTATCATTATTATTATTGGGTGTCACAGTGTTTCTGTTTAATGCTATGCACCTCACGGCACCTTGGGGATGTGATACTGTACAGCTGTTATTGGCAGTGGACGAATTAATGTGTGTTAATGGAGGAATTAATACTCGTTAGTTTGAATATATTTAGAAGTGGAGGAATTAATGTGTTAGTTTGAATATTAGGATCATTACCATTATTATTTTCTAGGGTCATGTTTGAATATTTAATAGCAGTGTATTAAAATTGTCTTGAAAATTATTGTTTTTCGTTTAATTTACTCTGCTCGGCTATATATTCCTTGCAGCTTAGAGGTTGTGATCACTGCAAATGTCTATACTTGCTCCACATCACGTACTTAACCCTTGTACAGTCCAACATTCTCAGTCTTTTCCTTGTACAAACAATTACTTAGACATATTTGCATTTTATATTTATTTTCTTAAGAATAGAGGCCCTGTAGAGCACCACTAGTTGGAGGAATAGGATCTGAACATTGTGATAAAGAATAAAGAATAATCCTCCGTTAGGTCTCCCCCACCTCGTCAGTCATTATTTTTTTCATCCCATGTATTAATTAACAAAGATTGAATTCATTAACAACACATTATACTTTATTTTGCTCTTTAAAACATTCCTATCAATTACCACTATACCAAAGTCATTTTTATTATGTCTTCAAACTTCTCTTTCGTAATTTATTATTTTTCTTTCAAATTATAGATTGGTATTTAGCACTTTCTCTCATTTGCAGTCAGTTTGCAGTCACCCACGCAGATGCACTTCATTATAGAACCATTAGTTTTACCCATCACTCATTGTAAAACACTACACTATATTATCACATCATTGTTTTATCAGTTATTGGAAGACCACCTCATTTTTGTTGAATCTCAGGTGACATTAGCCAGTGGTAGTATTCCAGTCTTGCAGTTCACCTCATGTTATTTGATTTAGTTAAGGCTTTCAACTGTGTTCATCACCTTACCTTGATGAATGAACTGACTGCTGTTGGAATATGTAGTCAATTATTAAACTGGCTGAAAAGTTATGTATTAACCGAGCCATGAGTGTATGGATGAATGGTGTTGGTGGCCGGGTCCTCACAGTCAGCAGGGTTTGCAGCACGGTTCTGTGATGCTTGAGAGGAACGCTTCCCTCACTTAACACTTTTTCCAGATGACGGATCAGAACATTGTGCCGAGGAAGGTGGAGGCCAAGGTGTTCCAGGGGCCCACGCTGCAACGTGCTGCCCTTGGGGAGATGAGCAACAGGAACCTCTCCCACCTTGGCTTGAAGGTCACCAAACCCTTGGATGTAGTGATGAAGCAGCAGCCGTTACAACAGTCTTCCCTGTCAGGCAACACGGCACCAACGGCACACCCACGGAAGGAGTCCAGGGGCTCCAACCTATCCAATCTGTCCCTAAAGAGGTAGGAAAAGGTGGTGTGCCAGGCTGGCATTCCAGATGGTCTGCCACGTGAGTTAATGCTTACCTAGTCATTACCTAGTCATCATTAGTGAGTTGGCCTTCCCTGCTGCTGCTGCAACATGCGACGCCACCTTCAGCTCTTCTGAGACCAAGACCACCAGATCCTTTTCTATGGCTGATAGGTCCAGGGTGACTCTGTTTAAGGTGTAGTCTGGTCTCGTGCTCTGCCTCCCAAAGTGCATGACTTTGCATTTAGCAGAGTTGAAGGTCACCAACCACTTGCTACTCCACTCCTCCAGTCTAACCATGTCGCTACGTAGTATTTCTGTATCCTGGTCTGTGCTGATGGTCCTGTAGATCTTTGCATCATCTGCGAACAGACTAGCTTGTGATTCAAGGTTGGCGACCATATCATTGATATAGAAACACTACTGATCCTTGTGGTACTCCGCTGTGCACTGGTACCCTGCCAGAATAGTTCCCTGGTATTGCTGCTCTGTGGGATCGGGTACCAAAAGGTGTCTGGCCCTGTGCCTGTCCTCCCTTCAGTACTCTGATTACCTTGGCACTCCTGTGATCAGCAATCCATGTGTACTGAGGTTCCTGTGGTTCTTCTTTGGTCTTTTCCATTGCCTGCTTGATTAGTTCCATCCTGGATATCCGTTCTTTCCTGCTCAGGTCTCGGAAGATTCTTATTCTATTTAATACGTGATCATGGCTAAAATATATTACATTAAGTTAAGTGGATGTTTATTCCTAAGATGTGTGTGTATGTCTCCTTCAGATACAGTGGCAAGGAGAATGTACTGTCCAAGCCAGTGCTGGAGAAGGTGAAGGAGGTGGTGAAGAAGGAGGTGGTGGAGGATGTGGAGAGCAGCAAGATGGAGGTGGAGGAGCTGGCAGTGGCCTTCTCCACCCAGCGGCTCAGTGTGGAGGACATAGACTCCCAGGACGCCAACAACCCACAGCTGGTGTCTGAGTATGTGTGTGACATCTATGACTACCTCAGGGAACTGGAGGTGAGGACACACACACACACACACATACACACACACACACACACACACACACACACACACACACACACACACACACACACACACACACACACACACACACACACACACACATATTATCATCACCATTCCTATATCCCCTTCCAATACTTCCTCACCATACTCACCATTGATGTGTGTTGCAGCGGAACTCCCCCGTGCAGCACCACTACCTGGAGGGTCAGACCATCACGTACAGGATGCGTTCTATCCTCATTGACTGGCTGGTACAAGTCCACCATCGCTTCACACTCATACAGGAAACACTCTTCCTCACTGTGGGCATCCTGGACAGATTTCTACAGGTGGGTGTGAGGCTGTGAGGGAGAGATGGAGGGAAGGAGAGAAAGCTGAGAAAGTTGTCTTATATTATTAACCTTGTATTGGTTTTAACAGGAAGAAACTGTCTTGTCTTTAACCTTGACTATATCTATACTTCTTATGTGTACCTTATTAGAACTGGATTTATCTTGCAATAGGTTAATGAATAAGTGAAATTAAAGATGATTTGGATTAAAATGGAGTCCCCCCCCCCGACCCCGTCCCATTGACAGAGTGAAAAGAATGTGCCCCGTGACAAGCTGCAGCTGGTGGGTGTGACGGCAATGTTTGTGGCCAGCAAGTTTGAGGAGATGTTGTGTCCCGATGTTGGTGACTTCGCTTACATCACTGACAAGGCATACTCCAAGAGGGAGATTTTACGGATGGAAATTCACATTCTCAAGAAGCTGAAGTTCAATATTTCCTTCCCGCTGCCTCTACACTTTCTAAGGAGGAATAGCAAGGCAGGCATGGTGAGGAAATATATCTTTCATTATACATGCGATTTCTTTTATAGTTAAGTTGATTTGATTGAGTAATGTGATGTGATAATGATGATGATGGTATGTGTCTAGGGTTCACTAATTACTCCTCTTTATTATTTATTTACAGGTCTTTTTCCAATTTAGGTTTATTAAAGAATATATCACTACATTTATAACACTATCTTTTTT
Source organism: Metacarcinus magister (assembly GCA_029783475.1). NCBI lineage: Eukaryota > Metazoa > Arthropoda > Malacostraca > Decapoda > Cancridae > Metacarcinus > Metacarcinus magister. The sequence goes on from JAPQNM010000015.1 coordinate 4,426,713, forward strand.
GTTTGTGTGTGTGTGTGTGTGTGTGTTTGTAGGTTGACTCCAAACACCACACCCTTGCCAAGTACCTGCTGGAACTGTGTCTGCCAGAGTACTCCATGTGTCACTTCAAGCCTTCCATCATAGCTGCTGCCGCTCTCTGCCTCACTCTCAGGTAAGGAAGGTTGTCGGGAAAAAATTTAAGATCGGTTTTACGTAAGGAACCAACTCTTCCTTCTCGATAAGTTCTCATCATCATCATTCTACTGTGTGTGTGTGTGTGTGTGTGTGTGTGTTGCCTTCCTGAGTGTAGTGTGTTGATATGGGGTGTGTTGCAGGTTGCTTGATGGTGGGGAGTGGACTGACACACTCATCCACTACTCCACCTACTCAGAAGAGCAGCTCATCCCCATCATGTGTAAGATGGCTTCTGTTGTGGTTAAGAGTCACCATGCCAAGCAACAGGTGGGTGGTGTAGCAGGGCACGGAATGTTCTATCTATTTATCTATCTATCTATTTGTCCTTCCTTCCTTCCTTCCTTCCTTTCGTCTGTGGTATTATTGAGTCATGATTATTATTTTGTTTATTCCTGATTGTTTTCTCTTCTTAAAGTTTTCTAGTCTTGTAAATATGGTTAGTGATGCTGAAACATGTGTGGTTATTTGATGTGGTAGTACTGACGGGTGTGTTTGGGTCATTGCAGGCTGTGAGGCAGAAGTATGAGGCCAGTAAGTTTATGAGGATCAGCAAGATACCACAACTTAAGTCAGACATGATCACCAAGTTGGCAGAGAGGAGTGCGTTGTCTTAAGTCTGCTTCAGGTTCCCTCAAATAGCTTACCATGTACATACTATTATTAGTCTTTAAGAAAACGTGTATTTATTTCATGTAATCTGTAAAAATAGTTTCTTGATTTATGCCATATATATTATACATACATAAGTGATATATGTTATTCCAAACTAAGTATTTTTTTTATTAATTTTTTTTTTTATTATTATAGAAATACCTACATTGCTATTCGCTGTCATAGGTTTTTTTTATTTTTTTTTATTATCATTAGAGCAAGGATTTACTGGTAGGTGTGAGGCTTACAATGGCATGCTTAGCACTTCCTTGTTATTTTAATTTTATATCAACTGAAAAATGCAAATGCAAAGTGTGTAGTTTTAGTTTTTATGAGTTTTAAAAAGGCTTATGATAAAGCTACTAATGTATGGATCAACATTTATACTTGTAATCCATACCATCTGGAGTCATTATGAGAGAGAGAGAGTGGGCGAGGTGGAGGCTCCGGGGCTTTTAAATAGGGCAAGGATTACTACCCTGATCTGTGACTACCTTTAGAAACTAGCATGGATTATTGAGAAAATATGATGGTATGACTAGATGAATATTTAGATTTGGTTTTACGGCATTATTCTGCATCTTACATTCTAATTCCTGAGGATGACTGTTATGGGTCATTTTTTATTTCATTGCTTCTGTGATGGTAGTGCAAGGCAGGTAAGGATACTTGTCTTGTGTGTACTGTTAAGTGAGAGGTAATGTTCATCTATAGTCAATAAGTCATGTACAGGATGAATGTATGGGAGTAAGTTAATGCATGTGTACTAAGTGTTTATCTCTTGAGAACTGAAGATTTGTGCCACTGAGGTATGTGTGTGTGTGTGTGTGTGTGTGTGTGTGAGAATGTGTATGTGTGTATGATCATTATTGCATGTTTCCAGAAATGTCAGTCATATGGACATTGTCATTACTTGTTAGGTTATTCATTGTATAAATAAATAATAAAAAAATAAAGTCACCGTGTAATAATGACCCTTAAGCTGATATCTTTGCATTGCTCAAATACATGAAGTTTTGAGAGTATGAAAAAAAGAATATGGAAAAAGGTTTGTGCTCCAAGGAAACTCTGTCTAACGCTCCCCACAAACACAGTAATCCTAGAGCCACAAACACCCATGATAATCTGTCACTAGTCTCCCCCCCCCCATTTACTCCCTTTACGCAATCACCACACACTGTCTTGGATGGTATTATTATAGCTTTACTTTCAACCTTGACGTGAGCTCTCCTCAGTTTCCCGGTGATTGGCTTGGCCTTTATCTATTTGTTCACAATATGCGTTCGTTGGTGGTGACATGCACTGCTTCACACCCAACACTTGCTCACCTTCACTCCATGAGGATGTTTACATGATATTTGCTGTCACGAAATGCTTGTTTTCTCATTCGATTTACAGAAGAGTGACTATTAAGACTTAAAAGCTTAGAACAAGGTCAAATTTAACAAGTTAGAATGTTTATTGTCAATCATTATACCTTGACGCAGATATACTGATTGTACTAATTAATCATGACATCTGGATTTGTGATTTCCTTGTTAATACCAATAATCAGTCTCTCTTCACCTCACATTTCCCAAACTCAATGCAATCGGAACTCAATCATCTACAATTAAACAGCAATACCGTAAGTCTCTTGGTAATCTTGTGCTGCATATTCTCTGGTATATAAGTATTAATAAGGGAGTGAATAAAAAATGATAAATGCAGCTGCGTTATGGAAGGCGGAGAAGCATGTATAGTGTGTCAACAAATTCTTATGAGCATCAACCGTGAAAAAAACGTTGATAGGAATTGATAGGAACCATGATGACCAACGGCGTGGTGGTGTGGGGGAGGATGAAGACATTCAAGTAATGGAAGGTTGAGACACATGGCCTTTGACTCCTTACATGGTCTAGTCACTCAACCTTGAGTATATGAGGCTTCACCACCATCAATCTATTTGTTATTAGCGGAAAGATTGTGCTGTGTAAGTGTGGTGGAGGTACAACATTAACTTACTAAACTTCACTTCACACATTCTAACGCAAGCTGGAAGAACTAATATAACTTATTTTATTCGTATTAACTCACTCGGTGACTAATTACAAAGGAGAACACTTTTAATCATCAAATTCTGGAGCTTATTGGTGGTATGACGATCCGTTATATATAATTATGAACCAACAAGCAAGGACTCTTCCATTTATTTTTCTCGTCATATTATACACACACACACACACACACACGAGGTGGGGGAAGGGGAAGATCTGTTTGGAATTTCTCGTATGATTACTAAGATATCTTCTAAGTTTGCCGTGTCATCGCAGTAGTTGAATGTGTGTGTCTAGTGTTGTAATAAGAGTTACCACGCCACGGCCTCTGTTGGAAGTGTTTTGGGTGAGTGAGTAAGTTAATACGAATAAAATAAGCGGAGTTGAGTGAGCTGCTGATCGTCTTGTTTCTTGTGTTTTTGTTATATACAGCTGAACAGAGAGGTTGCTAGGAAAGGGACCGGTAGTAGAGTAACTGCATAATATTAACACTACGCATCCTTGAAAATCCTATTGTACATCCTTCCGGGGGCAAAGGAGTCAGTTTGGTAACATCTGCCTCACCATCTACTTTCCTATTTGTGTGTGTGTGTGTGTGTGCGTGTGTGACGTCTCGTTTTATTGGTGTAACTTTCCAATTAAGGGGCGACCGTGAAGAAAAGAAAGCACGATAATAAATAAATAAATAGTTGATCAGATAAGTAAAAGGAAAATAAAAACAATTATACCTTCCAGTACACAGGTGATGCCTCCAAGAGTCTTGTTACCTTCTTACTCACGTTAAAAAATGAACAACCTTGAAATTAAATAAGAGCCACGTCACGCACCGTCGCATGAAATCAGCTGCCGTGGAACAATAATAATAATAACAATAATGATGATAATGTGAGAGGGTTGAGTGTAAGTTGGGCCGCAGTGAAAGTGCCGCACCCTCGCTGGAAGTGCAGGACCACCTCTCTGCTGCCTTACTTCCATAATTATGCGTCCACATCCACGTAAGCAGCAATAAAGAACTGCGCAATAAAGAAAAAATAAATATAAAGTAATAATAATAAATGGATGAATAAGAAGAAGCCTGAAAGAAGCATTGGAGATCATGTGAAGTTGACGTACTAGTTTGTAGTGTGAGGCAATTGTGGGCTGGTGCTCGGAATACACGAGAGGTCGCCTCGTCGATGCCTTCTCTCGGCCAAATGGAGCAAGGCTTTCCTCCGCTCACCACCACCGATGATGAACACTAATTAATATAATTATCAAGAATGGATGTCGTTTATTACATCACGTTTTTATTAAAGAAAATGTTGTTAGTTATCCAATACGGATTTTCGCTCGTTCTCATGAAACGTGATAAAATTCGTTAAAACAGGAAATATCAGAGAACAAATTCTTAAGTAAACGTGTATTACATCAAACCAGGTAATAGGATATGTGATGTAATAAAAAGTTACCCAAAATACGTGTTACTTGCCCCAACTTTCACAACACAAATTAACTTACTGCTGATCTGAAACTCATCTCCACTGAAGACGACTTGAGAGTAAGGTGCTGATGCCATCACGTCAACCTTGATCATTGCATCTCCTTTCACAAAAACAGAGACCAGGAAAAACTTGCCCGCCTTGCTCCAGTGGATAAAGCGTGTTCGTTGGAGAGCGATGCCACCATTCCTCACTAACTTAGCCGCTTCTTCCTCCGAACAAAAAGGCCGCCTGCTGAGTTCTGGCCCGGCTGGCTGGCTGGGAGGAGATCAAAATGAAATGGATATATGTTTTGGGCGGGTCAGGGTGTGGAGGGATGAGTCAGCTGTTCTTCATCACCTTCACGTCCAGCTGCGCGGCCTCACTTCCCTCTTTTCGTTGTTCATGGTTCAGTTAATGGCCATTGTGTCGCTCGCTTGATTTCATGCCTTCCTTATCTTCAGTTGTAATTCAGTGCAATGATTATTACTTTCCAGCTTCCTTGTCCTGTACTTTTTACCGTTAAGGCCACACACACACACACACACACACACACACACACAGACCAGCAGCAGACTGTACAGTGAGTGAATTACACACACACACACACACACACACACACACACACACACATACCATGTGCAAATCTAATTTCCTGAATAAAAACGTGATCGTGATCCATGTTCTTCTTTTCAATAAACAATTAAGAATTAAGCAAATTTTTTCTTATTTACCTGAAGTTTTGCAAGAATGTGTGTGTGTGTGTGTGTGTGTGTGTGTGTGTGTGTGTGTGTGTGTGTGTGTGGGTGCGCGCGTATATACAATCACAATAATGAATGAATAAATAAATGTATAAAATAATCAAGGAAATAAAAGAAGAGAAGAAGCAGAAGAAAAAAAACATCTGACTTGGATTCATTCTCGTAAGAGCATCTCCTCTTCCCTGGCAGACATGTATGTGCCCATTTGTGTTTGAAAATAAAATTGGAATGTTGGTACATGAATACACACTTTCACCGGCGTCCTTGAACATCCAGTCACGCCTAACAGCCTGGTAGGGGCGGGACGGGGCGGGGTGGGGTGGGGCCAGCCGGGGAATCACTAGAGGGAGTGAGGGACGTACATGCATTACAAGCCTTGGTTCATGATTGTGTGACGATTTCCTGCACTTGTTAGAGCTTCGTGGTGTTGTTGATGAGGAGCCCTGCTGAGTGGTGACGAAGTAATGGCTAACCTTCACTGGTTATCTTCAATTAACTTATCTCTGCTTCCCTCGCTCCTCTCCGGCGTGAGGGCATGTGGGCGCGGTGCTTGCAGATATCTGAAGGAGTGCACGATTAGTTTGCACAGTGTGGAGGTCATTAATTGTGGGAAGACTTAATTGTAAGGTTTCTCATGGTATCTTTCTCATGGGGTCTCATTTAATCACCTTCTCAGTATTAATTACGTTATGCAGAAGCAAAGTAGAGGTGACGCAAGAGAAACTAGCCACAGCTTGTTATTGTCACACTCGTTATATCCTCGTCCTTGGCTGTGTCCTCGATGCAATGTTTAGAATATTAGTACAATTTATATAGTACATAGTAATTGCTCATATTCGTTTGCTCGCAACTAACTATTGGTATCAGGTTTTATATTCATGTTCTCTACTACTTAAATATTTTATCCTATTATATAACTTTTTTATGTATATATTATGAATATTATTGATAATTTTATTGATTTAATCGTAAAAATAAAGGATAGAGAGGTATCCCATTCGTGAAATATCTTTATACTAACACTAACTGTCTTTACGTACTAGTGTGGCGGCGGGTTAGCGTGTGTTAGTGTACGTGTGCGTGATTCAAGAACACTGTGGGGCGCGTGGGTACGTCTACGAGGGTTTGGCTCAGGTTAGTGAAGCTGCTGTTACGTGAGGCGCATGTGGGAGCATTATAGGCCGTGTGGCAGGTGTGTTGAAGGCGGTGAGGAGGGAAGGAAGGGAAGGAAGCTTGAGGTGTCAGTAAGGTAGTATCATAGCCTCACGAGCACGTGTGTGTGTGTATGCGTCTGTGTGTATGTATGCGTGTCTATGTGTGTGTGTATGCGTTTCTATGTGTATGTATGCGTGTGTATGTATGTGTGTGTGTATGTGTGTGTATGTGTGTGTCACTATATAGTGCAGCCATGTGGCGTCACCTACTGTAGCTTCATGACTTCGTTTCGTTCCGTTCCGTACATGAGGAACTCGTGTCTTTGCAACGCCATGTCTCTGATTCCTCACTCATTTTTTTTTCTGTGTTATTTATTATGCTTTATTATGATTGTTATTACTATGATATTAGGGTTACTTGCACAGTGTTCAAAATGTTATAATTCCGTGTGTAATGAGGGTGTGTTGGTGTCAGTGGGGAGGGCCTGCACACAGTACTTGCCCGCACCCTCTGAGCATGCGCGAGCAGTCTCGCCTCGTGACTGGTGCGAGGATTCTCTAACCTGGCCGGCTTGGACCCGCCAGGGATACTAATCTAACCTTACCTAAACTATATGTATAACCTAACTAACTCATTGGCGACACGGCAACCCACACGCTCACACCATTCCCGCCAACCTAACTTAACGTATATAACTAAATCTAAACAAATTTAACCCAACTAAACCTAACCTAACCTAAACAGTTAGTTAGGTTATACATATAGTTTAGGTAAGGTTAGATTAGTATCCCTGGCGGGTCCAGGCCGGCCAGGTTAGAGAATCCTCGCACCAATCACGAGGCGAGACTGCTCGTGCATGTTCAGAGGGTGCGGAGAAATAGCTGCGTGCAGGCCCTCCCGTGTCAGTGGCGGGGCGAGGGTATGGGTGACATCTAGTGGCCATTTACAGACTCTCTCTCTCTCTCTCTCTCTCTCCTCTCTCTCTCTCTCTCTCTCTCTCTCTCTCTCTCTCTCTCTCTCTCTCTCTCTCTCACCGTCAATAAATCGGCCATTACATTTGAAATCATTGACTGTAACAAAAATAATTATGACCTTAGGGGGAAAACAAACAATTTTTACTCACCTTCGCCGAGACCAAAAGTGAAATCACGTTGTAACTGTCACGTCGCCGCCGCCGCCGCCGCCGCCCACAAGACTGTTTGTTTGCGAGTGTTACGTAGTTTGTAAGTGTTCAAGGAGGTGTGCGCCGACTGGCCTCGTCTAGGATCGAACTCTGACCAGCGGATTCGTAGTCACACACACACACACACACACACACACACACACACACACACACACACACACACACACACATACACACTCTCTCTCTCTCTCTCTCTCTCTCTCTCTCTCTCTCTCTCTCTCTCTCGTAGCTACCATACAAAACAAACAGAGAGAGAGAGAGAGAGAGAGAGAGAGAGAGAGAGAGAGAGAGAGAGAGAGAGAGAGAGAGAGAGAGAGAGAGAGAGAGAGAGAGAGTTTCTTATAATTACTGCCGTAATTACGCTGTGCTATTGTGAAGCGTTACGGAGTGTTAATTGTCGACACACACACACACACACACACACACACACACACACACACACACACACACACACACACACACACACACACACACACACACACACACACACACACACACACACACCCACCCACCCACCCATACACACACACACACACACACACACACACACACACACACACACACACACACACACACACACACATATATACACACACACACACACACACACACACACACACACACACACACACACACACACACACACACACACACATGTCCAAACTACAACATTTTACAGACTTAGAGAGAGAGAGAGAGAGAGAGAGAGAGAGAGAGAGAGAGAGAGAGAGAGAGAGAGAGAGAGAGAGAGAGAGAGAGAGAGAGGTTAGGCTGTATTCCTTTCCACAATAGAAAGAGAAAGGGGAGCACAACATGTGTGTGTGTGTGTGTGTGTGTGTGTGTGTGTGTGTGTGTGTGTGTGTGTGTGTGTGTGTGTGTGTGTGTTGCAACATAATGTATTTATATCATTCGCATCCAGATCATGTTTTTTTCAGCTCAAATTTTCCTCCTCCTCTCCCTGAAAAGAAACACTCATAAAGAAACTTTCTCGTACAAAAAAATGGCTAGAGGTGAATGGGTGTGGTAGCCTTGCACTCACCAATTTTCTCTCCAATTCTCTCTCTCTCTCTCTCTCTCTCTCTCTCTCTCTCTCTCTCTCTCTCTCCTCTCTCTCTCTCTCTCTCTCTCTCTCTCTCTCCTTCCCCACTTTATCTTGCCTTCCCCTTCTCTATTCTTCCATATATTTCTCTCCTCTTTCCTCTTTTCTTTACTTTACTTTCATCCATTCCTCTTTTTTGTTTGTTTCCTTCCTGTCTCTCACACACGCACACACACACACACACACACACACACACACATACACACACACACACACACACACACACACACACACACACACACACACACACACACACACACACACACACGTTCACCTTGTAATTTGATCTCATTCCCGACGTTCACTGCTTACTCATTTTTGGATCATCTATATATGAGAGAGAGAGAGAGAGAGAGAGAGAGAGAGAGAGAGAGAGAGAGAGAGAGAGAGAGAGAGAGAGAGAGAGAGAGAGAGAGAGAGAGAGAATTACAGCAAACCATTCACGCGGTCAGTACAAATAGCTACCGTGACCTTATTAGTGGGGCATTTGACCTCCTCATTAGTTAAGAGGTAATTACAGGGTTAGGTTACCTGGCGCGTGGGTACCTGCGTTGGACAAGTGTGTGTGTGTGTGTGTGTGTGTGTGTGTGTGTGTGTGTGTGTGTGTGTGTGTGTGTGTGGGTATGTGTGTGTGTGTGTGTGTGTGTGCGTGTGTGTGTGTATGTATGTGTGTGTGTGTGGTGTCCACCCATCCCACCACACCTCACACTCACACACACGCACACACACACACACACACACACACACACACACACACACACACACACACACACACACACACACACACCACTCTCCCCCAAACACACAAACACATGACCTGACCTGAAAACAGAGGGTGGGAAAGGTGCAGCGACGGGCGTGGATTGGAGGGCGGCGCGTGGGTGCATTGGGGGAAGGGGAGACTGTTCTCATGGGCGTGGAAAGGCCAGGAGGAAGGAAAGCAGGGTAGAGGCGGGGTCATTCTGGACACGCGTTCACCCACTACCAAACGCCCGTGAGATGAATGCCAATGAGGGAAGCAAGACAGGAAAGCATGAACAAATTACTCAATGAAAGACGAAACGTAAACCTATGAAAAAGAACATACATAACACAATGCTTTAATGAACGTAATAATAACAAAAAGAAGTTAAGTTGTAGTTTTAACAATGTATTATGAAATTGGATGACATTGAATTTTATGATGAAAATAGGAAAGAATTTGAATCATGTTAAATAATTGAACGTGATGGTCATAGGAAAGGCAAAGAGATGAATGTTAACAGTAAATAAACATAAAGGTGTAAAAGAGGCACAACAGAAAAAGTGAAAGTGTTACGTATAGCGTGAGAGAGAGAGAGAGAGAGAGAGAGAGAGAGAGAGAGAGAGAGAGAGAGAGAGAGAGAGAGAGAGAGAGACCATAAATATATTGGTAGATGTAGTAGTGTCTGTCTTCCTAATTTGATGTTAATTTAATGAAAGACTTACTACAAAGCTGCTTACAAGTCACAGTAATAATATCATCATTGTATAGTAAAGATAATAATAATAATAATAATAATAATAATAATAATAATAATAATAATAATATCAATAAAACTAATCAACAGCATCATCACTCACCACCACCACCACCACCACCACCACCACCACCACACCACCACCACCACCACCACCACCACCACTACCATTACCCACCATCCTAACACACGCCAAGCAGCTTACCTTAAACGAGATACAAGAATGGGATGGGTAGGATGGGCCGGATGGGCGGCCAGCACAGCAAAGAAGGGGGCTGGGGGAGGTAGTGGGTGGGTGGGTCGGGTGTATAGATAGTGCAGACGGTCAGGGGCGAGTGGGTGATGGAGGAGGAATAGTGAGGTGAGAGGTGGGCGTGGTCGTGCAGCAAAGAGGGGGAGGCACCGTGACCCGAGCTGACTTGGCTTTCCATTTAATTAAGATGACCCAATTCCAGGTGTGTCCAGTATTATTAAGGTGATGTTTAATTCCAGGTGTGCCGCTAGAGGACAGGTGGTGAGACTTACTTACCTACCTGCCCATACACCTGCCCATACACCTGCCCATATCTGCCCCCCACCTGCCCATACACCTGTCCATACACCTGCCCATACACTTACCCATAAACCTGCCCATACACCTGTCCATACACCTGCCTATACACTTACCCATACCTGCCACCCCACCTGCCCATACACCTGCCCATACACCTGCACATACACCTGCCCATACACTTGCCCATATCTGCCCCACACCTGCCCATACACTTGCCCATATCTGCCCCCCACCTGCCCATACACCTGCCCATACACTTGCCCATATCTGCCCCACACCTGCCCATACACCTGCCCATACACTTGCCCATATCTGCCCCACACCTGCCCATACACCTGCCCATATCTGTCCCCCACCTGCCCATACACCTGCCCATACCTGCCCCCCACCTGCCTGGCTGATGGTTATTATTGTTATTGTTCTTGTTCTTGTTCTTGTTCTTGTTCTTGCTGTTGTTGTTGTTGTTGTTGTTGTTGTTGTTGTTGTTGTTGTTCTTACTATTATTGCTTTTTATGCATTTTATATATTAATTTATATTATAATTGTTATTGTGCTGGTGAGGGATTTAGGAATGGAATAGAATGAAGGGCTGTGTTGAGGATGGGCAGTGAGGGACTTAGGAATGGAATAGAATGAAGGGCTGTGTTGAGGATGGGCAGTGAGGGACTTAGGAATGGAATAGAATGAAGGGCTGTGTTGAGGATGGGCTGTGAGGGACTTAGGAATGGAATAGAATGAAGGGCTGTGTTGAGGATGGGCTGTGAGGGATTTAGGAATGGAATATAATGAAGGGCTGTGTTGAGGATGGGCAGTGAGGGACTTAGGAATGGAATAGAATGAAGGGCTGTGTTGAGGATGGGCAGTGAGGGACTTAGGAATGGAATATAATGAAGGGCTGTGTTGAGGATGGGCAGTGAGGGACTTAGGAATGGAATATAATGAAGGGCTGTGTTGAGGATGGGCAGTGAGGGATTTAGGAATGGAATATAATGAAGGGCTGTGTTGAGGATGGGCTGTGAGGGACTTAGAAATGGAATAGAATGAAGGGCTGTGTTGAGGATGGGCAGTGAGGGACTTAGGAATGGAATAGAATGAAGGGCTGTGTTGAGGATGGGCAGTGAGGGACTTAGGAATGGAATAGAATGAAGGGCTGTGTTGAGGATGGGCAGTGAGTGACTTAGGAATGGAATAGAATGAAGGGCTGTGTTGAGGATGGGCAGTGAGGGACTTAGGAATGGAATAGAATGAAGGGCTGTGTTGAGGATGGGCAGTGAGGGACTTAGGAATGGAATAGAATGAAGGGCTGTGTTGAGGATGTCATTAAGTTGACTGTGGAATGGAATAGGGAATAAATATCTGTTTTATCGTTGTAGTTTATTGCGGCTTTGGAAGCAGGTAGGAATAATTGCCTATTTACAGAGATAGAAAGACTTGGTCATCACAAAGCACGGGATGTTGGGCGGCATTATGCGTAGGACCGACGGGGCTGCTGGTAGGACGGGGCAGGTGTATTGTAGGACGGAGCGGAGCCGTAAGTGTTCTGTTGTGGGTACTGGGCCTCGCCCTGGTAGTTGACCTGAGCCACGAAGCCTGAGTCACCGTTGACGGTGTAGGTGACCTCCTGCAGGCGGCCGTCGGGCAGCAGCACGTAGTAGGATCCCTGGGTGTCGTAGCCGTCGCGGGCCTCCTGGTGGCCGAAGTCGTTGCCGGAATAGTCGTCCTTGACGTTCCAGTTGAAGTCATACTTGGGGGGACTCTGTGGGGGTGAGGGAGAGGTGACGAGTTAGTGTGTGTGTGTGTGTGTGTGTGTGTGTGTGTGTGTGTGTGTGTGTGTGTGTGTGTGTGTGTGTGTGTGCGTGTAAGGAACTCACCACTTGCTGCGGGGCGCGGTAGGATGGGGCGGGGGCGCTGTAGGAGGGAGGGGGAGTGGGCGGCCTGTAGGGACGTTGATCGGCGAGGGTGACGGCCACAAGGGCGGACACGAGGACGAGCTGGTGGAGGAAGAGGGATGAGTGTGGTTGGAAGACTTGTTTTAGGGCATTGTTGGAGATTGCAGGTGGGATGGTGTGTGGGCACGTTGAAAGCGATGTGTGTGGGCGTGAAGGGGTGGCATGTGGGGGGTGTTAGGTGCAGTGTGTGGCTGTTATTAGGTGCAGTGTGTGCAGGCCAGGAGGGAGTACCTTGAGGGACATGACTGTGGCTGAGGTGTGTCGGTGACTGGTGGCAGCTCTGCCGCTGTGGCTGCTTATATAGTGGCGGCGGCAGCGTGGCGGTGACGTCACGGCAGAGGAGAGGAAGGTGATGATGTGAAGGGAAGTAAGGAGGAAGGTAGGGAGGGGAGACGGAGGGAGGAGCACGGCCTTGAGGTAGTTGATGCAAGGTCTTGCTCTGTTCCACTTTTGCTGAACTTTAATAGATAACTGTGCCGCTTCAAGACTCATCTGAAGATTGATCCTTGAATGGCAAATGAAATTTACAAATTTAACTTCGATAAATGCAAAATGTTTGCCCATTGGAAGTCATAATGATTGTGTCCAGTATTTATTGAATGGCCAACAAGTTTCTGCAATTAATAAGGAAAAGGATCTCGGTGTGATAATATCAAGTGATTTAAAGCCCCAGTCAACATTTGTCAGAGGTAGTTAAAAAAGCTGCTAATGAACTGGTTGGCTTCATCGGATGTACCTTTGAAAATAAATCAGAAAAAGTTATATTTAAACTTTATAATTACTGATACGACCCCATTTCATATAGTGTGTACAGTTTTGATCACCAAAAATACGAATAATGACAGAAAAGCTAGAAAGAGTTTAACGAAGAATAACAAAAATGATTCCCAGGATGAGAAACGTACCCAATGAAGGAAGAGTTAAAGGGTTAAATACCTATTGAGCTTATCGAAACGGAGGATGCGAGGTGATCCAAGAGAACTGTTTTAAATATTTGAAAGATTTGACATCAATGGAAAAAAATACTTAACTGTCTATCAATTAAATATAAGACGAAACAGTTTTAAAATAATCGGTAAACATTTTTTGAGGAGTGATTTATGACAAATGAATTCAAACATTTGTTGTTGAATGAGGTCGTTAACGTGTGGAATTCTGTGCCTCTCAATGTTGTTGACAGTATAACAATTATGACTTTATAGAATATATTAGACAAATACTTTGACTCCTATCCTCAACGGAGATATTATTCGTTATCATAGTTTATTTAATAAATTTATGCGGATAACTTTATGAAATGTAACTTTTTTGTAGTGTGTTGCTTTTGGTCTGGCACAGCATGTTATTGTAGATAAGTATTAGTAGTGATAGTCCTCATCTCATTCCTATTAAAGAAATTCCATCTAGTTACGTTCTTTTTCATGGTGCATGGTTTTTCTATTTCTTCCTCCAATGCCAGCCTTTTCTGGAGGGAACAGTGGGTGGGGAGGATCCTTCGTCTTTACTGTCCTGTGCCTCTCACATCATATTATATTATATAGTGCTTTTGAAGAACTGCCTTGGATAGCGAAGCTTCGTGTAGTGTGGTGGAACGCAGGTGTGTTTTGGGTAAGATGCGAGGTTGATAGTTGGGTGAAGGACTGAAGAACAGGGATAGAATGAAGGGCTGTGTTGAGGATGGGCAGTGAGGGACTTAGGAATGGAATAGAATGAAGGGCTGTGTTGAGGATGGGCAGTGAGGGACTTAGGAATGGAATAGAATGAAGGGCTGTGTTGAGGATGGGCAGTGAGGGACTTAGGAATGGAATAGAATGAAGGGCTGTGTTGAGGATGGGCAGTGAGGGACTTAGGAATGGAATAGAATGAAGGGCTGTGTTGAGGATGGGCAGTGAGGGACTTAGGAATGGAATAGAATGAAGGGCTGTGTTGAGGATGTCATTAAGTTGACTGTGGAATGGAATAGGGAATAAATATCTGTTTTATCGTTGTAGTTTATTGCGGCTTTGGAAGCAGGTAGGAATAATTGCCTATTTACAGAGATAGAAAGACTTGGTCATCACAAAGCACGGGATGTTGGGCGGCATTATGCGTAGGACCGACGGGGCTGCTGGTAGGACGGGGCAGGTGTATTGTAGGACGGAGCGGAGCCGTAAGTGTTCTGTTGTGGGATACTGGGCCTCGCCCTGGTAGTTGACCTGAGCCACGAAGCCTGAGTCACCGTTGACGGTGTAGGTGACCTCCTGCAGGCGGCCGTCGGGCAGCAGCACGTAGTAGGATCCCTGGGTGTCGTAGCCGTCGCGGGCCTCCTGGTGGCCGAAGTCGTTGCCGGAATAGTCGTCCTTGACGTTCCAGTTGAAGTCATACTTGGGGGGACTCTGTGGGGGTGAGGGAGAGGTGACGAGTTAGTGTGTGTGTGTGTGTGTGTGTGTGTGTGTGTGTGTGTGTGTGTGTGTGTGTGTGTGTGTGTGTGTGTGTAAGGAACTCACCACTTGCTGCGGGGCGCGGTAGGATGGGGCGGGGGCGCCGTAGGAGGGAGGGGGAGTGGGCGGCCTGTAGGGACGTTGATCGGCGAGGGTGACGGCCACAAGGGCGGACACGAGGACGAGCTGGTGGAGGAAGAGGGATGAGTGTGGTTGGAAGACTTGTTTTAGGGCATTGTTGGAGATTGCAGGTGGGATGGTGTGTGGGCACGTTGAAAGCGATGTGTGTGGGCGTGAAGGGGTGGCATGTGGGGGGTGTTAGGTGCAGTGTGTGGCTGTTATTAGGTGCAGTGTGTGCAGGCCAGGAGGGAGTACCTTGAGGGACATGACTGTGGCTGAGGTGTGTCGGTGACTGGTGGCAGCTCTGCCGCTGTGGCTGCTTATATAGTGGCGGCGGCAGCGTGGCGGTGACGTCACGGCAGAGGAGAGGAAGGTGATGATGTGAAGGGAAGTAAGGAGGAAGGTAGGGAGGGGAGACGGAGGGAGGAGCACGGCCTTGAGGTAGTTGATGCAAGGTCTTGCTCTGTTCCACTTTTGCTGTACTTTAATAGATAACTGTGCCGCTTCAAGACTCATCTGAAGATTGATCCTTGAATGGCAAATGAAATTTACAAATTTAACTTCGATAAATGCAAAATGTTTGCCCATTGGAAGTCATAATGATTGTGTCCAGTATTTATTGAATGGCCAACAAGTTTCTGCAATTAATAAGGAAAAGGATCTCGGTGTGATAATATCAAGTGATTTAAAGCCCAGTCACCATTTGTCAGAGGTAGTTAAAAAAGCTGCTAATGAACTGGTTGGCTTCATCGGATGTACCTTTGAAAATAAATCAGAAAAAGTTATATTTAAACTTTATAATTACTGATACGACCCCATTTCATATAGTGTGTACAGTTTTGATCACCAAAAATACGAATAATGACAGAAAAGCTAGAAAGAGTTTAACGAAGAATAACAAAAATGATTCCCAGGATGAGAAACGTACCCAATGAAGGAAGAGTTAAAGGGTTAAATACCTATTGAGCTTATCGAAACGGAGGATGCGAGGTGATCCAAGAGAACTGTTTTAAATATTTGAAAGATTTGACATCAATGGAAAAAAATACTTAACTGTCTATCAATTAAATATAAGACGAAACAGTTTTAAAATAATCGGTAAACATTTTTTGAGGAGTGATTTATGACAAATGAATTCAAACATTTGTTGTTGAATGAGGTCGTTAACGTGTGGAATTCTGTGCCTCTCAATGTTGTTGACAGTATAACAATTATGACTTTATAGAATATATTAGACAAATACTTTGACTCCTATCCTCAACGGAGATATTATTCGTTATCATAGTTTATTTAATAAATTTATGCGGATAACTTTATGAAATGTAACTTTTTTGTAGTGTGTTTGCTTTTGGTCTGGCACAGCATGTTATTGTAGATAAGTATTAGTAGTGATAGTCCTCATCTCATTCCTATTAAAGAAATTCCATCTAGTTACGTTCTTTTTCATGGTGCATGGTTTTTCTATTTCTTCCTCCAATGCCAGCCTTTTCTGGAGGGAACAGTGGGTGGGGAGGATCCTTCGTCTTTACTGTCCTGTGCCTCTCACATCATATTATATTATATAGTGCTTTTGAAGAACTGCCTTGGATAGCGAAGCTTCGTGTAGTGTGGTGGAACGCAGGTGTGTTTTGGGTAAGATGCGAGGTTGATAGTTGGGTGAAGGATTGAAGAACAGGGATAGAATGAAGGGCTGTGTTGAGGATGGGCAGTGAGGGACTTAGGAATGGAATAGAATGAAGGGCTGTGTTGAGGATGGGCTGTGAGGGACTTAGAAATGGAATAGAATGAAGGGCTGTGTTGAGGATGGGCAGTGAGGGACTTAGGAATGGAATAGAATGAAGGGCTGTGTTGAGGATGGGCAGTGAGGGACTTAGGAATGGAATAGAATGAAGGGCTGTGTTGAGGATGTCATTAAGTTGACTGTGGAATGGAATAGGGAATAAATATCTGTTTTATCGTTGTAATTTATTGCGGCTTTGGAAGCAGGTAGGAATAATTGCCTATTTACAGAGATAGAAAGACTTGGTCATCACAAAGCACGGGATGTTGGGCGGCATTATGCGTAGGACCGACGGGGCTGCTGGTAGGACGGGGCAGGTGTATTGTAGGACGGAGCGGAGCCGTAAGTGTTCTGTTGTGGGTACTGGGCCTCGCCCTGGTAGTTGACCTGAGCCACGAAGCCTGAGTCACCGTTGACGGTGTAGGTGACCTCCTGCAGGCGGCCGTCGGGCAGCAGCACGTAGTAGGATCCCTGGGTGTCGTAGCCGTCGCGGGCCTCCTGGTGGCCGAAGTCGTTGCCGGAATAGTCGTCCTTGACGTTCCAGTTGAAGTCATACTTGGGGGGACTCTGTGGGGGTGAGGGAGAGGTGACGAGTTAGTGTGTGTGTGTGTGTGTGTGTGTGTGTGTGTGTGTGTGTGTGTGTGTGTGTGTGTGTGTGTGTGTGTGTAAGGAACTCACCACTTGCTGCGGGGCGCGGTAGGATGGGGCGGGGGCGCGGTAGGATGGGGCGGGGGCGCTGTAGGAGGGAGGGGGAGTGGGCGGCCTGTAGGGACGTTGATCGGCGAGGGTGACGGCCACAAGGGCGGACACGAGGACGAGCTGGTGGAGGAAGAGGGATGAGTGTGGTTGGAAGACTTGTTTTAGGGCATTGTTGGAGATTGCAGGTGGGATGGTGTGTGGGCACGTTGAAAGCGATGTGTGTGGGCGTGAAGGGGTGGCATGTGGGGGGTGTTAGGTGCAGTGTGTGGCTGTTATTAGGTGCAGTGTGTGCAGGCCAGGAGGGAGTACCTTGAGGGACATGACTGTGGCTGAGGTGTGTCGGTGACTGGTGGCAGCTCTGCCGCTGTGGCTGCTTATATAGTGGCGGCGGCAGCGTGGCGGTGACGTCACGGCAGAGGAGAGGAAGGTGATGATGTGAAGGGAAGTAAGGAGGAAGGTAGGGAGGGGAGACGGAGGGAGGAGCACGGCCTTGAGGTAGTTGATGCAAGGTCTTGCTCTGTTCCACTTTTGCTGAACTTTAATAGATAACTGTGCCGCTTCAAGACTCATCTGAAGATTGATCCTTGAATGGCAAATGAAATTTACAAATTTAACTTCGATAAATGCAAAATGTTTGCCCATTGGAAGTCATAATGATTGTGTCCAGTATTTATTGAATGGCCAACAAGTTTCTGCAATTAATAAGGAAAAGGATCTCGGTGTGATAATATCAAGTGATTTAAAGCCCAGTCACCATTTGTCAGAGGTAGTTAAAAAAGCTGCTAATGAACTGGTTGGCTTCATCGGATGTACCTTTGAAAATAAATCAGAAAAAGTTATATTTAAACTTTATAATTACTGATACGACCCCATTTCATATAGTGTGTACAGTTTTGATCACCAAAAATACGAATAATGACAGAAAAGCTAGAAAGAGTTTAACGAAGAATAACAAAAATGATTCCCAGGATGAGAAACGTACCCAATGAAGGAAGAGTTAAAGGGTTAAATACCTATTGAGCTTATCGAAACGGAGGATGCGAGGTGATCCAAGAGAACTGTTTTAAATATTTGAAAGATTTGACATCAATGGAAAAAAATACTTAACTGTCTATCAATTAAATATAAGACGAAACAGTTTTAAAATAATCGGTAAACAATTTTTGAGGAGTGATTTATGACAAATGAATTCAAACATTTGTTGTTGAATGAGGTCGTTAACGTGTGGAATTCTGTGCCTCTCAATGTTGTTGACAGTATAACAATTATGACTTTATAGAATATATTAGACAAATACTTTGACTCCTATCCTCAACGGAGATATTATTCGTTATCATAGTTTATTTAATAAATTTATGCGGATAACTTTATGAAATGTAACTTTTTTGTAGTGTGTTGCTTTTGGTCTGGCACAGCATGTTATTGTAGATAAGTATTAGTAGTGATAGTCCTCATCTCATTCCTATTAAAGAAATTCCATCTAGTTACGTTCTTTTTCATGGTGCATGGTTTTTCTATTTCTTCCTCCAATGCCAGCCTTTTCTGGAGGGAACAGTGGGTGGGGAGGATCCTTCGTCTTTACTGTCCTGTGCCTCTCACATCATATTATATTATATAGTGCTTTTGAAGAACTGCCTTGGATAGCGAAGCTTCGTGTAGTGTGGTGGAACGCAGGTGTGTTTTGGGTAAGATGCGAGGTTGATAGTTGGGTGAAGGATTGAAGAACAGGGATAGAATGAAGGGCTGTGTTGAGGATGGGCAGTGAGGGACTTAGGAATGGAATAGAATGAAGGGCTGTGTTGAGGATGGGCAGTGAGGGACTTAGAAATGGAATAGAATGAAGGGCTGTGTTGAGGATGGGCAGTGAGGGACTTAGGAATGGAATAGAATGAAGGGCTGTGTTGAGGATGGGCTGTGAGGGACTTAGAAATGGAATAGAATGAAGGGCTGTGTTGAGGATGGGCAGTGAGGGACTTAGGAATGGAATAGAATGAAGGGCTGTGTTGAGGATGGGCAGTGAGGGACTTAGAAATGGAATAGAATGAAGGGCTGTGTTGAGGATGGGCAGTGAGGGACTTAGGAATGGAATAGAATGAAGGGCTGTGTTGAGGATGGGCAGTGAGGGACTTAGGAATGGAATAGAATGAAGGGCTGTGTTGAGGATGGGCTGTGAGGGACTTAGAAATGGAATAGAATGAAGGGCTGTGTTGAGGATGGGCAGTGAGGGACTTAGGAATGGAATAGAATGAAGGGCTGTGTTGAGGATGTCATTAAGTTGACTGTGGAATGGAATAGGGAATAAATATCTGTTTTATCGTTGTAGTTTATTGCGGCTTTGGAAGCAGGTAGGAATAATTGCCTATTTACAGAGATAGAAAGACTTGGTCATCACAAAGCACGGGATGTTGGGCGGCATTATGCGTAGGACCGACGGGGCTGCTGGTAGGACGGGGCAGGTGTATTGTAGGACGGAACGGAGCCGTAAGTGTTCTGTTGTGGGTACTGGGCCTCGCCCTGGTAGTTGACCTGAGCCACGAAGCCTGAGTCACCGTTGACGGTGTAGGTGACCTCCTGCAGGCGGCCGTCGGGCAGCAGCACGTAGTAGGATCCCTGGGTGTCGTAGCCGTCGCGGGCCTCCTGGTGGCCGAAGTCGTTGCCGGAATAGTCGTCCTTGACGTTCCAGTTGAAGTCATACTTGGGGGGACTCTGTGGGGGTGAGGGAGAGGTGACGAGTTAGTGTGTGTGTGTGTGTGTGTGTGTGTGTGTGTGTGTGTGTGTGTGTGTGTGTGTGTGTGTGTGTGTGTGTGTGTGTAAGGAACTCACCACTTGCTGCGGGGCTTGGTAGGATGGGGCGGGGGCGTGGTAGGATGGGGCGGGGGCGCCGTAGGAGGGAGGGGGAGTGGGCGGCCTGTAGGGACGTTGATCGGCGAGGGTGACGGCCACAAGGGCGGACACGAGGACGAGCTGGTGGAGGAAGAGGGATGAGTGTGGTTGGAAGACTTGTTTTAGGGCATTGTTGGAGATTGCAGGTGGGATGGTGTGTGGGCACGTTGAAAGCGATGTGTGTGGGCGTGAAGGGGTGGCATGTGGGGGGTGTTAGGTGCAGTGTGTGGCTGTTATTAGGTGCAGTGTGTGCAGGCCAGGAGGGAGTACCTTGAGGGACATGACTGTGGCTGAGGTGTGTCGGTGACTGGTGGCAGCTCTGCCGCTGTGGCTGCTTATATAGTGGCGGCGGCAGCGTGGCGGTGACGTCACGGCAGAGGAGAGGAAGGTGATGATGTGAAGGGAAGTAAGGAGGAAGGTAGGGAGGGGAGACGGAGGGAGGAGCACGGCCTTGAGGTAGTTGATGCAAGGTCTTGCTCTGTTCTACATTTGGTGAACTTTGACAGATAACTTTGCTGCTTCGCGACTCATCTGGTTGATCTTCTTCCACCTCCGCCTCCTTCTCTTCCTTTAAACAAGACTCAGCTTCCCAAAAGTTTATATTAATGGGAGAGTTCATCTATATTTTTCTAATTGGCTTAGGTTGTTGATTATCATGTATGTTACGTATACTATTGCCTTCATTATCATACCTGAGTTTCAAGTAAATAGTACTACTACTACTACTACTACTACTACTACTACTACTACTACTACTACTACTACTACTACTACTACTACTACTATTACTACTACTATTACTACCACTATTACTACTGCTACTACTACTACTACTACTACTACTACTACTACTACTACTACTACTACTACTACTACTACTTATACTATAACACTACTACACATGTTATTGTTACAAGGGCAACAGACAACATTTGCTGCAGAGACACTGAAAACTTTTGTCTATCACGCAGATATGACACAATGGTTACAATACTTCACGCAAAATA
>JAPQNM010000015.1:4453138-4465638 GCA_029783475.1 Metacarcinus magister
TCAGCTTATCAAAACTTTGTATTAAGATTTACAATTATTTTTCACAACCATTTACTTAAAGAGTTATCCGTTGTTCTGTGCAACACAAGTAACATTAAGACACAAACTTAACCACTATCTGATCCAGTAAGGCGATGTGAACCCAGTGTCCTGATGGCTGTTTGACCCTGTTGTTTCTGACTGTTTCTGATTTGTTTTTGAACTGTTTCTGACTGTTTTTGACATTTTCTGACTGTTTCTGACTGTTTTTGACCTTTTTCTGACTGTTTCTGAAAGTTTTTGACTGTTTCTGACTGTTTCTGACTGTTTTTGACCTTTTTCTGACTGTTTCTGAAAGTTTTTGACTGTTTCTGACTGTTTCTGACTGTTTTTGACCTTTTTCTGACTGTTTCTGACTGTTTCTGACTGTTTCTGATTGTTTCTGACTGTTTTTGACTGTTTCTGACTGTTTCTGACTGTTTCTGATTGTTTCTGACTGTTTCTGACTGTTTCTGATTGTTTCTGACTGTTTCTGATTGTTTCTGACTGTTTTTGACTGTTTCTGACTGTTTTTGACTGTTTCTGACTGTTTTTGACTGTTTCTGACTGTTTCTGACTGTTTTTGACTGTTTCTGACTGTTTCTGACTGTTTCTGATTGTTTCTGACTGTTTCTGACTGTTTCTGACTGTTTCTGATTGTTTCTGACTGTTTCTGACTGTTTCTGATTGTTTCTGACTATTTCTGATTGTTTCTGACTGTTTTTGACTGTTTCTGACTGTTTTTGACTGTTTCTGACTGTTTTTGACTGTTTCTGACTGTTTCTGACTGTTTTTGACTGTTTTTGACTGTTTCTGACTGCTTTTGACTCTTTCTGACTGTTTTTGACTGTTTCTGACTGTTTTTGACTGTTTCTGACTGTTTCTGACTGTTTTTGACTGTTTCTGACTGTTTTTGACTGTTTCTGACTGTTTTTGACTGTTTCTGACTGTTTTTGACTGTTTCTGACTGTTTTTGCCTGTTTCTGCCTGTTTTTGACTGTTTTTGACTGTTTCTGACTGTTTCTGACTGTTTTTGACTGTTTCTGACTGTTTTTGACTGTTTCTGACTGTTTTTGACTGTTTTTGACTGTTTCTGACTGTTTCTGACTGTTTTTGACTGTTTCTGATTGTTTTTGACTGTTTTTGACTGTTTCTGACTGTTTTTGACCGTTTCTGACTGTTTTTGACTGTTTCTGACTGTTTTTGACTGTTTCTGACTGTTTCTGACTGTTTCTGACTGTTTTTGACTGTTTCTGATTGTTTTCTGACTGTTTTTGACTGTTTCTGACTGTTTTTGACCGTTTCTGACTGTTTTTGACTGTTTCTGACTGTTTTTGACTGTTTCTGACTGTTTCTGACTGTTTTTGACTGTTTGTGACTGTTTCTGACTGTTTCTGACTGTTTTTGACTGTTTCTGACTGTTTCTGATTGTTTCTGACTGTTTTTGACTGTTTCTGACTGTTTCTGACTGTTTTTGACTATTTCTGACTGTTTGTGACTGTTTCTGATTGTTTTTGACTGTTTCTGACTGTTTCTGACTGTTTTTGACTGTTTCTGACTGTTTCTCATTGTTTTTGACTGTTTCTGACTGTTTTTGACTGTTTCTGACTGTTTCTGACTGTTTTTGACTGTTTCTGACTGTTTTTGACTGTTTCTGACTGTTTCTGATTGTTTTTGACTGTTTCTGACTGTTTCTGACTGTTTTTGACTGTTTCTGACTGTTTCTGATTGTTTCTGACTGTTTTTGACTGTTTCTGACTGTTTCTGATTGTTTCTGACTGTTTCTGACTGTTTCTGATGTTTCTGACTGTTTCTGATTGTTTCTGACTGTTTCTGACTGTTTTTGACTGTTTCTGACTGTTTTTGACTGTTTCTGACTGTTTTTGACTGTTTCTGATTGTTTCTGACTGTTTCTGACTGTTTCTGATTGTTTTTGACTGTTTCTGACTGTTTCTGACTGACTGTTTCTGACTGTTTTTGACTGTTTCTGACTGTTTCTGACTGTTTCTGATTGTTTCTGACTGTTTTTGACTGTTTCTGACTGTTTTTGACTGTTTTTGACTGTTTCTGACTGTTTCTGACTGTTTGTGACTGTTTTTGACTGTTTCTGACTGTTTTTGACTGTTTCTGACTGTTTTTGACTGTTTCTGACTGTTTTTGACTGTTTCTGACTGTTTTTGACTGTTTCTGACTGTTTCTGATTGTTTCTGACTGTTTTTGACTGTTTTTGACTGTTTGTGACTGTTTCTGATTGTTTCTGACTGTTTTTGACTGTTTCTGACTGTTTTTGACTGTTTCTGACTGTTTCTGATTGTTTTTGACTGTTTCTGACTGTTTCTGACTGTTTTTGACTGTTTCTGACTGTTTCTGACTGTTTTTGACTGTTTTTGACTGTTTCTGACTGTTTTTGACCGTTTCTGACTGTTTTTGACTGTTTCTGACTGTTTTTGACTGCATTCACTTCTGATTCCGTTTGCTTTTCTAAGTGTTTACTCACCACTAAGAACACATCACCTAGTAGGGATTTTAGGGTCTGTGATGTTTGTTTTTAATTAATTATGTTGTCTATCTTTATGTACCTACTCTCTCTCTCTCTCTCTCTCTCTCTCTCTCCTCTCTCTCTCTCTCTCTCTCTCTCTCTCTCCCTCCGCTATTTGAGGCTAACACATTAATATTTCAACAATTGTTTACATTCCTAGAAAACCACACATGCTATACGTAACACACACACACACACACACACACACACACACACACACACACACACACACACACACACACACACACACACACGGAAGAGGTGCAAACCGTGACATGAGATGCTAAAGATGTGGCTGACTGACTCTTCCTAATTGATGCTCTGCCTTCTACCCCACCCACTCACCCACTCACCCACTCACCCACGCATCCACACCTACCCACCCAGACACACACACACACACACACACACACACACACACACACACACACACACACACACACACACACACACACACACACACAAACTGGAGGCCTTGTGCTTGCTGATGTGGACGAACAACAGAGGAGATGAGGCAGGGGAAGGGAGAGAGAGAGAGAGAGAGAGAGAGAGAGAGAGAGAGAGAGAGAGAGAGAGAGAGAGAGAGAGAGAGAGAGAGAGAGAGAGAGAGAGATAATACCGTTACAATTGCATAGAAGCTTGAAAAAACTCCACCGTCAATGGAAGACATGAACCAAACGAATATGACGAAAATAACGCAGGTTTTCAGCAGCAATCATCCCAATTTCCCTCGTCATGTGGTGCTGGATATAATGGATGATGGTGGATGGATGATAGTGGTGGATGATGGGTGTGGCAGTGACCTAAGGGGAGGTAAGGGCGGGAGGATGAATTGTCTGAACCACTTTCCTTACCTACAACGCATCACTATTCTGCGCTGCACATTCTGGGGATGCTTGTAGAGTGCGTGGCTGTGTGCTACATACCTTGTCTGCTGAACCTAAAACCTTGCTGGGTGGAGGGCGGGGTGGTGGGTGGGTGAGTGGGTGGTGGGTGGATGGGTGGGTGATGTTGCGTCAGTGTTGGGGAAGGTACGGTGGGTGATGTGAAGCAGGGACGTGACCGGCGTGTATAATATTGAGGAGGAGGAGGAGGAGGAGGAGGAGGAAGAGGAGGAGGAGGAGGAGGAGGAGGAGGAGGAGGAGAAAATTTATATAGTAAGGAGGGGCGAGGGAAGAACGGTTGATGCATGACCTTGGGAAGGAAAGTTTGTTGAACGCATTGCAACAAACAGGAAACGTTTGTTGTACCTGAAGGATAAAGGGATTGAAAGAATGGCGGTATTTCGTGCTAGTGAAGAATGATATGAATATACATAATAGAAAAAAGAAAGGTTAAAGCGAAAGGAGTAAAACAAAATAAAATTAAATAAAGATAGAATGAAGGAAAGAAAAGTAGACAGCAAAAGTGACTAGTCTTTTCTTCATTCCCCCGTACACATATAAGGTCGTACTTCTGTGTGTAGACTAAATTATAGCTTACGCAACAACGTTTGTAATTCATCCAACAACACTAGACTGGACTCCCTAGCGTCCCTTCCCTCACGCTCCCAGCTCCACACAGTTTTATCTAGAGTAGCGTGCAACCACCACTCCTTTACAACCCACCTGCCTTGCCTCCCCTTCAACCTATACTGTCATCCCTTCACTAGTACACTTTAAAACACTGCCTTACTCTGCTACTCCATCTGCCTATGAGTTGAGTTCCCTTAGAATACACCTCAGGATTGAATGAAACAAGCTTACTTATGGTTAAATTTTGTAATGCTGTGATTTGAAGGTTATATATATTTTCTTTTCATGTCAAAAGATAAACACAAGCAGCAGTTTATAGGCTCCGTCACGTCATTCGGGTTTTCAAGGCGACTAAGTTTGCTCTAGTAACGGTGAAAGGAACGTATGCAGGGCTGTGAAGCAGGGGTTGGAGGCCGGCCACGCCCCACACTGAAGCTGACATCATCTGTAGCTTGGTCCGCGCGGGGAAAGTAACGTCCTGTCAGCTGATGGTTTTGTGTCTTGTTTGATATAATTTGGCGGGATTGCAGAGCGTGACTTTCGCTTTCAGGACGATTAAATAATGTTATCCCTTTTGTGGATAAAGAATGCACGAGTGAACGGGCCGAGGGAACCAGCACATAGAGAGAGAGAGAGAGAGAGAGAGAGAGAGAGAGAGAGAGAGAGAGAGAGAGAGAGAGAGAGAGAGAGAGAGAGAGAGAGAGAGAGATTGTCAACAAAATATTGCTTATCTAAAAATAGTAACAAAGGCAGATGTTACGACACTCGTCTTCATTTATTCATCAAGTAAGTAGGCCAAGTGTCGGCCGCGGCCAAGGCTGTCGCTTAGGAGATCGTTCACGTACAGTCAACAGAAGCGGCGACACGTGTGCAAATATTTCTTTTTTTATCTCCTCTTTCCCACAAATAATATAGATTTCAATTTATATAACTGTGTAGTAAGTATTTAACGTTATTCAATCATATCACGATTATACTATTGTTTGTTTTGTATTGGAAATGTACATCTGCTCTGCTCGGATCGTGGCCTAAATATTGCAAGTTCGATCCTGGGTCACGGCAGCTCCTTGGTGAGAGGGGTAGAGTTCTCTCGTTAACCCTAGCAGAACTATATTTGATTTTTATTAAATGCTCAAACTTCACTCTTCTCGCAGCTCCAACAACGAATTAAATAATCTGTATGACTGTTTGTCCACACGTCTGTATGTCTTTGATTATTTTTGTTTGTCTGTCTGTCTTTTTGTGTGTATGTCTGTGTCTGTGTGTCTGTCTTGCTAGGCTGGTGATGGTTGGCAGGTGTTCGTGAGTCCATGTGGAGGTGAGTGGACTTGGACTTGGTCTTGGTCTTGGCATCACATCTCGCTAAGACTCTCTGGTCATGGGTGAGGGTGGATGCATTATGCTAGCGTTCATATGAGGGTGGCGTGATGCTGTGGTAGGCTCGGCGGAGACGTGTTGGGGTGGCAAGCAGTGTAGCAATGCGTGTAGGTGGTGGAGTGTGCATGGCGGGTTGTACTGTGTTTGGGATGTATTTCGGGCAAAGGAAAGGAATGGCTGTGTTGAGCATGGCAGTGACGGGTTGGGGATTGACAGGTGTAGGAAAGGATGTGCTAAGGAGGGACGGTGAGGAGCTGTGGAATGGAATAGAATGAAGGGCTGTGTTGAGGATGGGCTGTGAGGGACTTAGGAATGGAATAGAATGAAGGGCTGTGTTGAGGATGTCATTAAGTTGACTGTGGAATGGAATAGGGAATAAATATCTGTTTTATCGTTGTAGTTTATTGCGGCTTTGGAAGCAGGTAGGAATAATTGCCTATTTACAGAGATAGAAAGACTTGGTCATCACAAAGCACGGGATGTTGGGCGGCATTATGCGTAGGACCGACGGGGCTGCTGGTAGGACGGGGCAGGTGTATTGTAGGACGGAGCGGAGCCGTAAGTGTTCTGTTGTGGGTACTGGGCCTCGCCCTGGTAGTTGACCTGAGCCACGAAGCCTGAGTCACCGTTGACGGTGTAGGTGACCTCCTGCAGGCGGCCGTCGGGCAGCAGCACGTAGTAGGATCCCTGGGTGTCGTAGCCGTCGCGGGCCTCCTGGTGGCCGAAGTCGTTGCCGGAATAGTCGTCCTTGACGTTCCAGTTGAAGTCATACTTGGGGGGGACTCTGTGGGGGTGAGGGAGAGGTGACGAGTTAGTGTGTGTGTGTGTGTGTGTGTGTGTGTGTGTGTGTGTGTGTGTGTGTGTGTGTGTGTGTGTGTGTTTGTGCGTGTAAGGAACTCACCACTTGCTGCGGGGCGCGGTAGGATGGGGCGGGGGCGCCGTAGGAGGGAGGGGGAGTGGGCGGCCTGTAGGGACGTTGATCGGCGAGGGTGACGGCCACAAGGGCGGACACGAGGACGAGCTGGTGGAGGAAGAGGGATGAGTGTGGTTGGAAGACTTGTTTTAGGGCATTGTTGGAGATTGCAGGTGGGATGGTGTGTGGGCACGTTGAAAGCGATGTGTGTGGGCGTGAAGGGGTGGCATGTGGGGGGTGTTAGGTGCAGTGTGTGGCTGTTATTAGGTGCAGTGTGTGCAGGCCAGGAGGGAGTACCTTGAGGGACATGACTGTGGCTGAGGTGTGTCGGTGACTGGTGGCAGCTCTGCCGCTGTGGCTGCTTATATAGTGGCGGCGGCAGCGTGGCGGTGACGTCACGGCAGAGGAGAGGAAGGTGATGATGTGAAGGGAAGTAAGGAGGAAGGTAGGGAGGGGAGACGGAGGGAGGAGCACGGCCTTGAGGTAGTTGATGCAAGGTCTTGCTCTGTTCCACATTTGCTGAACTTTGACAGATAACTGTGCCGCTTCAAGACTCATCTGAGGATTGATCGTCTTTCACCTCCGCCTACTTCTCTTCCTTTACACAAGATTTAGCTTCCCAAAAGTTTATATTAAGGTGTACAATTATTCCTAGCAACACTTAACTAAATTATTTTTCCGTCCCTGTGATGCAGGAAACTTGTTATTCTCGGCCAGACACTAACCAAACCTTTCTTTAATTTCCAGCGAGGCTCAAAAAAGAGACACAATCGTGAGTTCGAGGATGACCTTGAAAGAGCCTCCCTCGCATCAGTGTTTTAGTGTATTGAAAAGTGAAAGGAAAGTGATCGTGAAAGCCTCGGGTGTAGTGATGCACTTGGGGAAACGGGGCCACTGACGCCACCCACACCTTGTCGCTGCTGCTGCTGCTGCTGCTGCTGCCGCCCGAAGCGACCATGTCAAGTAAGTACAAATGATCGGTGTTGAGGTTGGCAGATGGTGATGCCTGGGATGCAATTGTTTATATTGTTATGTAGTGGTGGTGACGGTATTTGTGTCACTGCTTTTGTTGCTGCTGCTACTGCTGCTGCTGCTGCTGCTGCTGCTGCTGCTGCTGCTGCTGCTGCTGCTGCTGCTGCTGCTGTTGCTGCTGCTGCTGCTGCTGCTGCTGCTGCTGCTGCTGCTGCTGCTGCTGCTGCTGCTGCTGCTGCTGCTGCTGCTGTTACTATTACTGTTACTACTACTACTACTACTGCTGATACTGCTATTATTGCTTAATACTACTACTATTACTACTACTACTACTACTACTACTACTACTACTACTACTACTACTACTACTACTACTACTGCTACTACTACTACCACCACTACCACTACTACTACTACTCCTACTACTACTACTACCACCACTACCACTATGTCATAGGGGGTTGTTTGTCTACGCTCCCTCCTTACATATATTGTAAGTAAGTAACAATAAATTATTATGTAGAACTCGTGATGATAAAACTGTAGGATATGTACCAGCCTTCCGACACCAACCTCTATTCACTCACCTTCGGAGGCTCTGTAGGGCCTAAGTTTTAAATCTAATGTACCCAGAGTGTTTGGCTAAGTAAACAAGTAAGACATACTTCTTTAGTTTATTTAAATAAGTTCACCCTGAAAAAGAAGTCATGATTAAGACTCACACCCCATTCACTCGCTACCTGGCTATAAAACTTAATTGTAAGCCTTACGAGTTTCCTTACTCCACTTAAGACCTTCCTCTCTCGAGGAAGTCGTGTGCGCGTGCACGCGTACACACGAGGGGGCGCGCGCGGGAGTACACACGTGCAGGCGTGGGCGGCTCGCAGGCGTGGGCGGCTCGCAGGCGTGGGTAGCTCCACGTGGGTTCACAAGACAACCCTCTCACCACCACTCTTCCACCTCACTCCACCGCCGGTTTCTTCTGCAAAGAAACTCCACCCAAATCCACCTCTCTCCACACAAAGGCTCAATCTCACCCAGAGACGAATCCTCTCTCTCCACACAGCTAGTTAAACTCCACCTCACTAGCTCAGCCTCTCCACACAAGGCAACTCCACTAGCTAGCTAAACTCTGGTAGCTGTACGTGACTCCACTTCACACAGCAAGGCTCCACCGCCTCACACAGCAAGACTCAGAGCACGTGGAAAAATGGTTCCACCATATTCCACTTAGCTACTCCACTCACTAGCTCAGCCTCTCCACACAAGGCAACTCCACTAGCTAGCTAAACTCTCCACTCAACTAGCAACTCCACTAGCTAGCTCCACGTGGCTCCACTTACCTTCACTCCACCTCACTCACCACCTAATCCCCACCAGTTTCTTCCCAAAGAAACTCCACGCAATTCCTCACGCCACCATGCAACTGCAGTCCACCCTTTGGACTAATGCAAGATTGCAATGGCGACGCGAGTAACAGCGTGGAAAAAGAATTCCACCCCAACCTGACCTGACACCGCCGACGCGCCACACAGACTGACCGCGGTTCACCCGGGGTCAGCGGCTCGCCGCTACCCTACCCAGGTCACCGACATGCCACAAACTGCCAGAAGGCGACACTCTGGTTGTGTTAATTCCTATAACACAACCCCAAATTAACATGCGCGTAAATGTTACGCATCATGCAACTATCTCTACAATTAAGTAGACCTGCTTGCATGCAGAAAATGTCTCCCAGCCTGATAATACCCCCCCATGGAGATAAAGCATTTTGGTTTCAACTCACCCATTGTCTAAAATGCCCCGATCTGATTGGGTCAGGCACGTCTACTTTTTGTGACTCACCGAAGAAATATTCGGCTTAAAGAGGCGTCCCCACGTGCACGTAGGCACAGTAAACATTCCAAGCCCCCACCCATGGGAGCTCACCTCTGTCACGTAGCTCCAAATTCCACCCATGACACACTACTTCTACTACTACTACTACTACTACTACTACTACTACTTATACTATAACACTACTACACATGTTATTGTTACAAGGGCAACAGACAACATTTGCTGCAGAGACACTGAAAACTTTTGTCTATCACGCAGATATGACACAATGGTTACAACACTTCACGCAAAATAACATAACTAAACTTAATTTCCCGTTTCCATCACACCCAAAGACATTACAGTAAATTTAGAGTTAGTATAGTCCATTATTTCCGTTTTCTTCGTAACAAGGGAAAGTTTGAGGGGGAGCATCACTATGTTTTTGTATGTGGTGTTGGAAGGTGATAGAGAGTGTTGAGAAGTGGATCCTGTACCTGCCTCTGTTTTTTTCTTCTTCTTTTCTCAGCCCTGTTTTTTTTTTTTGCTGTTCTTAATTATTTTCATTAAGTTTTTCTTTTATTACTACTACTACTACTACTACTATACTACTACTACTATACTACTACTACTACTACTATTACTACTTCTGCTATTACTACTACTACTATTACTACTACTACTATTACTACTACTACTACTACTACTACTACTACTACTACTACTACTACTACTACTACTACTACTACTACTACTACTACTACTACTATAACTTTTACTGCTATTACTACTACCATCATTAATACTGCTGATACTACTGCTAGTTTTTGTTTTTGTTGTACATATTTTTGCTATTCTTGATATTCTTATATGCATAGCTAATGATGATGATGGGATACGCGTCTGAGTGTTGTAAAATGAGACCAAAGGAAACGAGAAGGAAGGTGAGAGGAAGGTAGGAGGAAGGAAGGAAGGAAGGAAGGAAGGAAGGAAGGAAGGAAGGAAGGGTGCCACTAGGATGTACAACAGTGCCCCTTGGGATAGAGGAAGGGTAGGTGCCACGCGGCAGTGGAGTTGTGTCCCGTGCGAGGAGGGCAAGATGTAGGAGTGAACGAGGGCCAGTATAGTAAGGGTGTTACAAGCGTACTAATACCAGCTCATGAACCGTTAAATATCTTTTATTGCATCTCTGAGACAGACGTACACATTGTGAAGGCCAAGTGTTGAAGATAAAGTTAGTTAGTCATCGTCAACATTAAGCGTAGGTGGGCTGTGGCTGCTGGTAAGTGGGCTGGGGCCTGTAGGATGGCGTCGGGGCGGGGCCGTAGCTCTGCTGTTCGGGATACTGGGCCTCACCCTCGTAGGTCACCTCGGCCAAGAAGCCTGAGTCGCCGTTGACGTTGTAGGCAACACGCTGCAGGCGGCCGTCGGGCAGCAGCACGTAGTAGGATCCCTGGGTGTCGTAGCCGTCGCGGGCCTCCTGGTGGCCGAAGTCGTTGCCGGAAAAGTCGTCCTTGACGTTCCAGTTGAAGTCATACTTGGGGGGGACTCTGTGGGGGTGAGGGAGAGGTGACGAGTTAGTGTGTGTGTGTGTGTGTGTGTGTGTGTGTGTGTGTGTGTGTGTGTGTGTGTGTGTGTGTGTGTGTGTGTGTAAGGAACTCACCACTTGCTGCGGGGCGTGGTAGGATGGGGCGGGGGCGCCGTAGGAGGGAGGGGGAGTGGGCGGCCTGTAGGGACGTTGATCGGCGAGGGTGACGGCCACAAGGGCGGACACGAGGACGAGCTGGTGGAGGAAGAGGGATGAGTGTGGTTGGAAGACTTGTTTTAGGGCATTGTTGGAGATTGCAGGTGGGATGGTGTGTGGGCACGTTGAAAGCGATGTGTGTGGGCGTGAAGGGGTGGCATGTGGGGGGTGTTAGGTGCAGTGTGTGGCTGTTATTAGGTGCAGTGTGTGCAGGCCAGGAGGGAGTACCTTGAGGGACATGACTGTGGCTGAGGTGTGTCGGTGACTGGTGGCAGCTCTGCCGCTGTGGCTGCTTATATAGTGGCGGCGGCAGCGTGGCGGTGACGTCACGGCAGAGGAGAGGAAGGTGATGATGTGAAGGGAAGTAAGGAGGAAGGTAGGGAGGGGAGACGGAGGGAGGAGCACGGCCTTGAGGTAGTTGATGCAAGGTCTTGCTCTGTTCTACATTTGGTGAACTTTGACAGATAACTTTGCTGCTTCGCGACTCATCTGGTTGATCTTCTTCCACCTCCGCCTCCTTCTCTTCCTTTAAACAAGACTCAGCTTCCCAAAAGTTTATATTAATGGGAGAGTTCATCTATATTTTTCTAATTGGCTTAGGTTGTTGATTAGCATGAATGTTACGTATACTATTGCCTTCATTATCATACCTGAGTTTCAAGTAAATAGTACTACTACTACTACTACTACTACTACTACTACTACTACTACTACTACTACTACTACTACTACTACTACTACTACTACTGCTACTACTACTATTATTACTACTACTACTACTACTACTACTACTACTACTACTACTACTACTACATATTAAAAGATACCTCCACCCTGCGTTTATTTCAAAGGGCTCCATGAATTGGAGGTCATCAGCCCCAACTCTGGTCGCTAATAACTGTGGCATCCAACCATAATATTCCTAACCCTAAGAATGTATTAAAATTAACATATATCTATACTAACTATCTACCCCTAAATGTACGTCCTTACTCTATCTCTAACCTATCTACCCTTATCCCACTCTCTACCACTGTGGCCTCGTAATCGAGGTCACTTATGTCCGTGTTGGAGGGAGTGGAATGTTTCGCACCCCTGAGACACAGGAGGGCAGACCGGAGCAGGGAGAAGGAGAGGCGACACCTCATCCAGGCGGCGACGGAGCTCCTTGGCTGTTGCACTACTACTACTACTACTATTACTACTACTACTACTACTACTACTACTACTACTACTACTACTACTACTTTTACTCCTACTACTACTACTACTACTACTACTACTACTACTACTACTACTACTACTACTACTATTACTACTACTATTACTACTACTACTACTGCTGCTACTACTACTACTACTACTACTACTACTACTACTACTACTACTACTACTACTACTACTACTTTTACTGCTACTACTACTACTACTACTACTACTACTACTACTACTACTACTACTACTACTACTACTACTACTACTTTTACTGCTATTACTACTACTACTACTACTACTACTACTACTACTACTACTACTACTACTACTACTACTACTACTACTACTTTTACTGCTGTTACTACTACCATCATTACTACTGCTGATACT